>JARFXV010000619.1:420000-505000 GCA_031761425.1 Cosmopolites sordidus
GCGGTGAATAAGGGGAAGAATTGAGAAATATCATACTGTTACAACAAGGAGTAATTAGATTGTTCATTATTTTATAAATAAAAACAACATCGTACAACCGTCTTCGATCTTCCAACGACTCCATGCTATAAAATTTTAAGTTTTGGTTATACCTGAAATAATGTCTATTTTTATAAAATTTATAGTTAATACAATTCAGGAACTTCCTTTGAATGCCCTCCATCTCCATGGAATATTTATCATACAAGGGATTCCAAACAGCACATGAATATTTGAGAATTGGTATTTGAAGTATCGATATGAGAAGACATATTTGAGAAGTCCTGGTAGTGCGCGTTAGGAAACCCAAAGACCTTTTGGCACGATTGGTTATCGAAGCTATATGGGGTTCAAAAGACAGCTTGGAGTCGAGGATCACACCCAGATCTTTGACCGTATCCACCCTTCCCAACACCGCCCCATCCACTTGCAATATTACATTGAAATTGAATGGAGATGTACTCCTTGAAAAAATAATAAATTGACATTTGCTGGTATTCAATGTTAGATTATGGTGGCGGCAGTAATTGGCCAGTCTAGAAAGGTCATTCTGAATTGAATCAGCGTCAGAAGGCCGCATCACAGTACCAAACATTTTAAGATCATCGGCGTATAAAGAGTAATCGCAGTAAGAGAAGCAGCTACCGATATCATTCAAGAATATATTAAAAAGACCGATGGCCAGACTTCGATCCATTGACGGCCACATACTGTTTTCTATCATTTACATAACTTTCAATCAATTTTAGGAGATTGTCGTGTATTCCAAAGTTCATCAATTTCGTGATAAGCGTAGGATGGTGGAACCTATCAAAAGCCTTTGAGAAATCAGTATAGACTGCACAAGTACTTAGACCATTTTCCATATTATCCAATGCCTTTTGTACGAAAGGCACCAAGCTAGTCAATACGGACCTACCCCTGCAGAAACCATTCTGAGCAGGATCAATTAATGGATTAACTTTAAACAGTAATTTTTGCAAAATGACGTATTCAAATATTTTACCGAAATGATTTAACAGGGAGATAGGACGGTAGTTTTGAATGTTGGCTCTATCACCAGATTTATATATTGGTATAATTTGCGCAATCTTCTATATTTATCTTGCGAGATGTATATTTAAGATGTTTTTTATACGATAGAGTGCGATCAAGCGTGATTCCAAGATATTAGAGGTACTTTTTATGACGGAGAGTGTTGTCGTCAAAGTGTACCTGGAGTTCACTCTTAGCTTGCTTGTTGTTAAGATGAAACGCATATATTTCAGTCTTACTGATACTTGGCTTTAGACTTCATTTTTAAAGTAAGAGTTAAGGACAGCTATGTCATCTGTGGGTGAACTCTCCCATAGAATTGGGAATGATATTGATTTTAAATCTAAGCATAGCAATACAGTTACTTTTATTTAAATTAATTATAGCGATTTCTTTTAATCTTTTGTATTTTGTTACCGATTCTTTTAATATCATTTTTGAATTATTCTAATGAATTTTATGTCTCGATTCCCATGCGTGTTGGCACATTCTATATTTATTAAAATCACCCTTTCTAAGAAGGTTTTTATGTGTCAGAAATACCGGGGATGTAAGGAATTGTGAGGTTAATTGTTTGAGAGTTTTTATTATTTTTATTAGTAAGTTGTCTGTTTTGTCTGGTATCAAAAGTTTTAAAAGATTTTTCTATGAACTTTTGTATCTTATTTTGACTGACTTTGAGTGATTGGAAAAGAAATTGAGATACCTATCTGTGTAACCAAACCAAATAACATACAACAGAATACCAAAAATGTGGTTTATACAATTCCCTGCGAATGTGACAAAGTTTATATAGGTGAGACATCTAGACCGTTAGACGTTAGAATAAAAGAACATAAAATTCTTCTTAGATAGGGTGATTTTAATAAATGTATTAAAAACTGTATTGCAAAACTGTATTAAAAGAATCGGTAACAAAATACAAAAGATTAAAAGAAACCGCAATAATTAATTTAAATAAAAATAACTGTATTGCTATGCCTTCGGTAGATTTAAATTCAATATGGTTCCCGATTCTAAAGAATACAATTAAAAACGTTTAAGTATTTCGATACACAATAATCATAAAGCAAACCTGACTTGTATAATTTTGTTGGTAGTATGTCACTGTCTGAAAAATATTATTGTCAATGTATCATTGACATATCCAAAAAAATATATATTTGTTTACTATAAAAACGGGAGAAGACGTTTCGAAACGTTAACGTTCTAAAGTTTGTATTTATTTAAAAAAAGGCATTCGAACCTGCTCCGTGCCAGCCGTCGATATCATCGGGTCTGCCGCTCTAGACATCGCGGCTAACTGGGCGGCGTAAGGATTGTTTTCACAATCCAATAGCTAATTTGTATAAATGGTTCTACCATTTTGATAGATATGACAAAAAGTAAATTGTGTTAAATAAAGATTTGAACTAGTAGTATCGTTGGTTTATTAAGTTTTTCGTTTTTGAGGATAGTTTGAGAAAGTTTTTTATGCATATACAAGGAAAACAGTTAATATGATTTTGATTTTCTAGCGAATTTCGCTTTTTTTTCGGTTTTGGTTTGTTATCCAAACGCAATTGCAAAGCTTCTTGGCTGATTTGTACGTTAAATTAATAAACCCAGGTCTTTTCGTCTGTTACGATGTGTTTTTTGAGAGTGGGGTCCAAATAGGAATAAGAATTTTTCACAATTTCACCAATATGTATGCGATGCTAAGTTTGAAGATAATTTAGCTTTTTCGGAACGAGCAGTGCTGCGACGTGTTTCATGCCCAAAATATTAACCAAAATGGTATGAACGGATTCGTGAGTCTTGATTCATCTAATACTTGAGCCATCTCTCTTAAACTTACATGACGATTTTCCATTACAATTTTCTTCACTTTGCCGATGTTTCCTTCAGCCTAAGATGTTGAAGGTTGATGGGAGCCAGGAAAGTCTTTAATTCATTTTTGGGATTCTTTGGGTGCTTTGTACCACTTGTATGTTCGTGTTATTGATAAAGTTAACTCATTGTAGACTCTTTCTAACATTTTCAGTGATTTAGCATAAGACATTTCAGTGGCAATTGGTACCAACTGGCAATTGGTACTAATGCAATTGGTAATATTAGTACTAACTTATTTAATTTTTTTATTTTCTATTCAGCGCTATCGGCCTTGGGAGTTCTTGGCTTTGATATCCTTACACCGCTAAGATCGAGGTCGCCTAACTTTAATTATCGAGAACTGATTCTTGACGTGGTGTGCCTCGCTCTTGTGGTTTGGTAACAACTTACACTTAAAACAATATTTTCATACCTTGTACATGCAAGGGAGGTACATTATTAGATATAACAGTCACCTTAAGGCCTCTTACTCCTGGTAATTTTGTCACCCTAACTCTCTTTTCTGTTGGTGTTGCAACTTCTATCCACAGCAGCATAATATCAAACAAAGTGACGATAGGTTTTTAGACTGTATTTCGACAAGTATATGAAAATACGCCACTCGGGAGGTACATGTTTCATATTAAGCTCATTCATTAAACCATCAATATCACAACATACACATAGCGATCCTTCCATTTTAGAAAAACCTCAACATATTACATTCCGTTTTGGGTAAAGTGAAACACTTGCATTTGAACTAACTGTTGAAGTTTAGAACCAAAATGTTCCAATTTTTTTTTTGAAAATTCCAGGTCAAATCAATTTATTCTGAGTTATTAAGTGAGGTTCACTAGTAGCTGTTAAAAATGTTGGGTCACAACTGGAGTTTACAGAAACTTGTGGATCAGATCCTGATGAAGAATTCGAATCACTGGGAAACATGTTATAAACAAGGTTAAATGTTGTCCCTTTGCTTTTTAAATCCCTTCTATTTTAGTGATGCAACAGTAGAAACCACTACCATGGTCAGTAGGTTCTCTCCACACCATACGAATAGCAAACGGCATATAGTCTTTTTTGTGATGCATCTACTGCACCAAATTTACGTGACAACTCACACAGCAAACATGAGGAGCCCAACTTTTATCTTGATCTCCAATTTGGCACTTAAAATATAAGAGATAGGCCTTTTTAACTTTTTCGGTTATAGATCTTGCTTGTGACATTAAAATAAATCGTCCGCATATATAACAAAACTTATCCCCTGGATTTTCAAAATCGACCACTAAAACATACTAGAACTAGAACTTAGCCATTTTATATAAAATCGACTTAAATACTTGAGTGTACTGTAAACGAAACATAAACAAACCAAACTATAGAAAACAATAAAACTGTCCTTAAAGGTTCTTAGAATAATGTGAAAATACTCCCTCTACGGTCTTGTGGTAATTCCTATATAGTTCAGTCCAAAGTCAGGTTACAAATAATTTCAATAACTCCATGTAATAAAGAAGCAGGTACTTGAAAATGGGACGTGCTAGGCCATTTCTGTGAAAAGTTGTTTTAATAACAAACTAAATGAAACGCAAAAAGAGCGTTCTCACCAATGTTACAAAAATCTTGTCGACCTGTGTAACTGAAATGAATTTATAAACAGTTTGGCAATTGATTTTTATAAATTGAAATTATGGCACACGCTATTGCATGAAACGATTTATTCGCTTATCTTATAAAGCAAGTGAAATAATAATATACCTATCACAATAATTTTTTACAACGCAAGAATATTTTATACTAAGAATATTTTATCGGAGGAAATTTTCTGTTTTTAGGTCAAACTTTACATAAAATACATCATGTTTTGTTCAACTCACAAAAAATAAATCTATTTTTATTTACTACTGTATTACAATTGACATTAAATTGAAATGTTTGAATTCATTGTGTCAACAAAATATTTAAAATAAGTTACATTTGAAATTTTTATAAAAAAATCTCACAATCTTATATTTCACCCTATCAAAAACCTTCAATTTTTTTCCTCAATGATATATTATGTTTCCAAAGTTAATACCTTTACTAATTTACAATACAAATTTTATTTATTCGAGGACCTGCCTTTTATGTAAAAACTCCTTCAAAAGAATCTCTTGAAATTATTTTTTAATTTTGCAGAGATTTTAAGATCAAGAACGTCTAATGAGGGGCGGACGAGTGAACAAAAGCTACCGCCGTTCCAAATTTGAATATTCAATATAAAAAGAATTTAAAAAATTATCTTTTCAAATTATGGTTAATTTGTCTACCAAGGATACTTAAGCTTCTTTTTCATATTATTATTTTTTTTCTTTCCTTTGTCGATGATTACTGTTTATAAAAAATATATTGAAAAAAATTAATTCTGGAAAATTCCCTGGAAAAAGTTCACAAAAAAAATTATTTATGTCTAAAGCCGGCCATCAATGCGTTTATGTAACCTGGTAATCGACAGTCAGTTGTTGTCATAAATGTTAAATGTAAAAAAAATAATTTTGATTTGATCGAATGGCAAAAACACTCATCTGTAACACATTACACTAACAAAAAATGAATAAGGACACTTAGACGCTATGCTGGATAGTTGTTTTAAGGAGTACAGTCGCCTGAGGCTCTCTAGACACTAAAATCTTAATGATTAGGTTTGTAAGTTAGTACCAGTGGCGGTTTATGACAGAGAGGGCGTTGGGGAGACTATTTTATCACAGTAAACAATTTTTTAGAGCAAAAAGTCCATATTTTATTTCCGTTCAGTTTCTTTCCTTTAACTCATTTTCCTGGTGGACCCCCTGTATAGGGTTTCAATAGCACGAAAATTAAAAAGGAGGAAGGGGAAAGCAAAGAAAAAATCTTTAGCAACACTATTTTCTTCTATGCCCTCCCCACTTTAAAAACTCGTGCCGCCACTTGTTAGTATAGCGATGTCGCCAGGATAGGCATAGTTTTTAGGCTCGTTGTCTACGGCTACTTTGTTTGATATTATGCTGCTGTCAATACAAGTTGCAACACCAACAGAAAAGAGAGTTAGGGTGACAAAATTAACAGGGGTAAGAGGCCATAAGGTAACAGTTATATCTAATATTATACCTCCCTTGCATGTAAAAGGTATGAAAACATTTACTTACTTAGTTCATAATGGAAACAAAAACCCATCTATTCCTTTAGCCCATTCGACGACAATGAAATAAACCTCTGACAACTTAGCAACCGTACTAAATCGCGTTAAATATCAACAGTATCAGTCTGGGTATTTAAAAGTGATATGTATATTACTAGGAATTCTTTTGAATTTGCTACTTCAAACATAAAATAACCAAAAAGGTGCCTCTTCCGCCTCTCTATATTAAGCTTAGACTAATGAAAAACTTTCTCAAAGCCATGGACAAAGAAGGTAATGGTTTCAAGTACCTAAAATAAATATGTCATCAATTAAGTAATGCAAAACTAAAGGAAGGCATATAAAAATGCAATAAAATACATTAAAATTTTATTTTTACACTCCCATTTGGATTTTTTTCCGGAAAATTTTGTGTGTAGTAAGCGACGAACAAGGAGAGAGGCTTCACCAGGATATAGGACGATGGAACCAAGACACCAGGGATATGTTAACACGTTTTACATATTTGTATTAAATAAATATTGGATTATAACAATATGTAGTCTCCCCAAAAAATACATATTCTCCATCACCGGCCATCTGTAACAAAAAAACTGTACGTGTTATAGTAATTAGATTATTATTTTCGGATTTAGGATGAAGGATAAAATATTTCAAATAAACCTATTTTCATAAATATATTTTAAAAAACTTTAAATTTGTTGGCCTGTATAATAATAGTGTTACAATAATCTTGTTGTTGATGTTTTACGCTGGTATCTTGTTTCTGGGACTACCTTATGATTGTCCAGCATTAATCAGCAAGTTCATTCAAACGGAAGGAGGTTGGAGAACTGGAACGAATAAAAAATTGGTCTCAATCTTTAAGGAAATCAGGTTGGTGGAGTTACATCGAGAGGATGGACAGAGAAAGACCGCTCAAGAAAATATTGAGAGATCAATACCTTAGGGAATATCAAGAAATAGATAGAGGGATGGAGTGAGAAAGGATATACAAGAGGTGGGAATAGCGGAAATAAAATGATGAGCGTGAGGTAGAAAAGAGTGGGTCAGGATAACCGAATGCTACTCATTACAGAGAAAATACTACACAATCGGAAGTCATAGCAGTTTGGAGAATTAAAAAACACAATTAAACAGGTCTTAACCAGTCGTTCTATTGAAATATTCGGTGTTAAATACTAAACTCGTTGAAGTTTTACTAACAAACACCAAATCACGTTATTTAGATTGAATTATCTCTTGATGATGTTAACGTGGTTAACGAAACGCGCGTCGAGAAGTTAATTAACTTGATTTAGGGTTTAGTGGTAAATTTTTATAAGTTTTGCGGCTAAAAGTTAAAGATATTTAACACTAAAGACTTTACACTTAAATTTCAGGACGCTCGTTTCGCTCACTACGTTACCATCATTTTTTATCATATTTCCTAGCTTTAACAGGCTAGACTGGTGATCTGTACTGTCCCTCGTACATGCAGTAGATGGTAATAGTGGTTTTTCTTATTTGAAACCAGTCCTGAACTTTTCTCCGATTCTTTTTCCCCATTTTTAACTGAAAATATGCAGCTATGTTTACTAAGTCAATTGTTAAAGGTCAAAAATTTCTTTTCAGCTCGTACAAAAAAAAGTTCGTTTGTTGGAGTTAAAAGGCTACCGATTTAATTAAATCGTCACTTTCTGCCTTTTAACATGAACAATCTCATTTTATAGGGACGATGTAAATATAAGTCGTCTTCCGCGAAAGAGAGCTGCCTTTCGTAAAGTTAATTTTGTTTCGAAATTGTATATTTGGGGGATGGTTTGTAATAAAATATGTATAAGAAGAAAAAAATAAATATGTAAAAAGGTTTAAATTTTTAATAAAGATTTTATTTTTTTGTATTATTATTCATGGAAATGTTTTTTTTTGTTAATTTAATAAGTATCTATAAACCCTCAAGAGAAGCACTGGATAAGGAATACCAAGGGGTGAATTAAAACTGTTTTTCTCTTATAAATGGTCACCTTGAGGGTTTGACTTCGAGTGGGGGAAATTTTTTTATTATCCCCACTACAGATCCCCACTATAGCCATCTTAAGATGTGAATACTAACAAAAATATAAAGGACCGTAGTATGCGCCACCCAGTGCTATAGTTGTGTGTCAGTTTTTTTTAAGAGCATCATACCAGTGAACTTTTACATTAAGTCTCCTTTTAAATACTTTTGGAAGAAAGTTTTTATCTATTAATTTTGCCTAGATATGATAGTTTAAATAAAACACCTAATTTTATTTATTCTTTATTTTTGCTGATTTTTTCGATGGTATTAGGAGTACTATTATTTTTTGGAATATTCTATAGATATAGTGTTTTTTTATGCTGATTGAGGTTTAAATTAATATACATATATATATATATATATATATATATATATATATATATATATATATTTATATATATTTATATATATATATATATATATATATATATATATATATATATATATATATATATATATATATATATATTAAATTGGATAATTTAATCGAAAGATATTAATAATCAAAGACATATATGTGCTCCTGAATCGGGAACCGGTATAGTGCTTCTCTTGTGGGTTAATCTAGCTGAATTTTGACAGCTATTATGACAATGTATGACCATCATCAACGTTGAATTTGTATGACATTGTTAGAGAGATATTGGAGAGATGTACAAAAAAGTGGGAGGTTATTAGATGCATATGAAAGTGAATTTATCGCAATTTATTGATCTTGAGTTAGGTATACGAGGGAAAACTGAAAAGTGTCTAGCCTAATACAGAAACAAGTATTTTTTTGTCAAATTCAGATTTATTTCTCAACATAGTCTCCTTGTAAATCTATATACTTTTCCCGGCGATGCTCGCGATCGAATGTGATGGCTTCTTCATACGAAAATATCTGTCCTCCGAGAGAAACTTAGAGCCTAGGAATGAGAAAAATGTCGCTGGGGACCAGATCTGGTGAATGGTGAATATGATGGGTGACCAATCAATTTGAATCCCAATTTGTGAATGTAGTGCTGTATCCAAATTTCATCTACAAAGGTTTCAAAGTAAAAAAAAATATTTTTTTTTGTGATCATTTTTTATTTGATTGAAATATGAATACGGAGTGTTACACTTTTTTGTTATCCAGTATACGAACGAGGAATTATTTAGAATTCATCTTTATTTTTATGAAAGCGTCAGAAAGTATTTTATAAGCTTTACCATGCATTTCCACTTTTATTTATATTTTTTGTATGCAGGTTTTAAAATGAGAGTTTTATTTGTCTTTGTCTTCCGGGTTAAACTTAGAGACTAGGAATGAGAAAAAAGGCGCTGGGGGGCAGATCTGGTGAATACGATGGGTACCATGGGCCAATCAATTTGAATCCTAATTTATGAATGTAGTGCTGTATCCAAGTTTTATTTTCAAAGGTTTCAAAGTAAAAAAAATGTTTTTTTTGTGATCATTTTTTATTTGATTGAAATATGAATACGGAGTGTTACACTTTTTTGTTATCCAGTATACGAACGAGGAAACATTTAGAATTCATCTTTATTTTTATGAAAACGTCAGAAAGTATTTTATAAGCTTTACCATGCATTTCCACTTTTATTTATATTTTATGTATGCACGTTTTAAAATGAGAGTTTTATTTGTCAGGAAACATGAAAATTGTTTTCTCTCGTTTTAAAAAGAGAAACGTATGTTTTATACCGACGCAAACAACTTCCCAAAGCCTAATTTGATTGTTATTACATTCATATAGTACGCGAAACAAATAGTTTTCCAGACAAATTAATTCTTGGAATAAACAAATAGATGAAAATGTTTGAAATGTGATTCTCAATGTTTTTCATTGTATTCTGTCGTTCTTGGCGAATTTAGATAAATACCACTTGTGACGGTTACTAATTCTTAATTTTTTTAAGAAATGGTGCTGGAAACAAGGGTCGATCACAGTATTATCTGTTGTGTTATTTTTTTGCTACGACCTTTCAATACGCGATTGATGTTTAAACTAAACGATGTCCAGCAATAAACTTGAAGAGATTTACTACTAAACACCAAATCACTTTTTTTGAACTGCTCGACGTCCGTTTCGCTAACCATGTTAGCATCATCAAGAGATGATTTAATCATATCATTTAATGTTAAAAAAGTGATTTGGTGTTTAGTGGTAAATCTCTTTAAGTTTAGTGTTTCACACCAAAGGTTCCAATAGAAGAATTGATTTCCAACAGAACAATAAAATTCATTGTTTTGTTTATTGAACAAAAAAAGGAAACTTTATTAAAAAATAACAAGTTTTTTTTTGGAAATGGCACTTAAAAATGTCCTAAACTCTTAATCTTAGGTTTGTTCGCAAAAACAATAAATCATCGTCTTCACTGGTTTCTTCAGTATCACTGGGAATATTATTATCGTGAAATGTTTATAATATTCCAGACTTTCCAGTTTTTTTCACTCCTTTCCATAGTGCTTGCTTATTAGGTTGTTTTCATCCCTTATTTTCAGTCTGGTTTTTATTAAAGACTCCTTTGAATACTCCTGTGTCTGAACGGATAACTTCCCTTGAATGGTGATGGTGTTATTGTTGCCGCGTCGTATAATTAACCTTTTGCATTGGTCAAGTTTGAAACATCATTGGGATACAGGCAGCAGCTTTCCAGTCACTATCGGGGACATCTTTGCCTAGTTTTAAAGTTGTAGCATGTTTTTTAAAATGTTTATGTTTTCATTTGGCGTTACAATTTCTTCCAAGTAGATATCCAAAGTCGATATTAAAGCAGGTATTGAAAATAAAACAAAAGTAATTCTCTTTTACATTTTCATCGCAAGTGTCTTCTAGCTGAAACATCTTCCACATTTTTCTGATATTTAGATCACTCGCCAGGTGGTAGCGATAAGTAATTTTCGCTCTGCAGTAATGAGACTCTAATGGCTTAAACTTCTTATATATGTACAGCTTTACTGGCTTTTAAGGCCTTTGGCTTGGTTTACAATCTGTCGCCAAACTACTCTATTCCTTCCAAATCCTTCTCCACCTCCTGTAGCCACTTCCTCCTCGATCTTCCTCTCTTCATTCTTCCCTCGCCTCTCCCCCTTCCCACAATCTGTTTTGTTAGTTTGCTTTCTGGTAGCCTTGTATCTGTCCTAGCCAGGTGATTCGCCGTGCTGTAATGATCCGCGTTATTGAGGGTTCTCCAAATGCCGTTATTACTTCTTCATTGGTGATTCTCCCCCTTGATACCACCACCAATAAATTGAATAATTTCTTTTTTTTTTGATAATTTATTTGTTTTTGCATTTCCACCTTTCCTTTCAGTGGCTGAACTTTGGAAGTGTCGATTTGGTACTCCTTTTACTCTGTCTTCACCAATACACAAAATTCCGACATGCGTTTTCTTACATACCTTTTCTTACATTTTTTCTTACTTTAACCGCTAGTTTTTCTTTGTTTCGACTCAATATGTAGTTGAGAATTTTCGAGATGGACGAGTAGTAGTAGTATAGTAGAATAAGTAGTAATAGTAGTAGTAGTAGTATAGAATTAGACGTTTTATCTATTTTTTACAAAATATCCAGGAAAAAAACAGTAATATTGACAGTGCAACTCCGTTTTGAAGACTAAATTTGCAAATTTCGTCCCGTGAAACATTCATGTTTATATTAATTCATATTTATTTCACAATAATATGAATGAGCTAAAACCTACGTTAGTGAATGGTTGGAACGGATTAGGCGGTATCTGCAATGCATTAGAAGTAGATTTAGTGGAATTTCACTTTCTGGAGAGTTTTTCTATAGTATTTTATATAGAATTAGGGCGCTTTTAAAGACAACTATTGAATAGTTGGATAGAAAATAGATTTTTCAGCCAGAATATAACTCATTTTAAGCCAAAAATGGATTTGAGGGGTTTCGCAACCAGGTAATTCATTTGTCGAATGACAAACAGTTAGTACAAATACAAAATGTCACTACATGTTCTACTACATAATTGATTGATAGAATATCAATTATTGTAATAATTTGCTGTAATGTAAATTTAACAGTTTAGCAATTGTTAAAATTACATTACATACTCGTAACGCCAACAACATACACAGACCTCCTAACTTTAATTTGATTTTCACAACGTGCTTTAAACGAAACTCTGTAATAAATGGTTGCTGGCGAACAAATTAATTCTTAACGTATACCAAACAGGTTAAGGAAACCGAAGCAGAGGGCTCATTAGAATTTTGTTACATCAAACTATTTTGCAGGCGAAAAGTACGAAATTACCTGAAATTACCTAAATTTAAAATATTTGCATTATAATGGATAAGGCCTTAGTTCACGTCTTAGCTAGTTATGCAGAGTTAGGAAAGTAGAAAAGTGATTGTTAAAGTTTTAAATGAAGCAAGTTTGAGCAGATGGATTAAAGTCTTCTAAAATCGTTTTGTATTTTACACTAAATAAATTGACAATGAATTATTTAAGTATTTAATTTAATGTGAGTTACTTTAACTATATTAATATAAGGGGCTCCATGGGAAACGAATGGGTAGTTCTCGATTAGTAGAGAAAGAGAGGGCCTGCGGTAGGTGTCTATCCACTCCCCCTACGATGCTGTTTAGTATCCATCACGCAGTGTCGACTCGAGGGCACCGATAAGTCCGTGATTAAAGAATAAGTCCGACATGGTGAGATTCTGACCTGCAACATCATTAATGAAAACAAATCCACCTGGTTATTCTAGAGAGTGATCTGCTAGGTGGCACACTTCTGAACTGAGGATGACTAAGAGCACTATAAAGCGTATGTTTCATAAGGATTTGGATTTTTACCCGTATAACTTGATGATTCTTCAAGAGCTCATATTTGCTCGAACAATGCCTGACATGCGTGAAGACAACATACACTTTGAGGGAATTTGAAATTAAGCGTATTTAAAGGTAAGTTTAGCACAGCGGACGAACTGAACTATATTGTACATGATCGAATTGAAGAAATGCTATTTTGATAATGTTTCCTTTATTCGTTGACGTGGAGGATGTTTCTGAGCAAAGTTCCTCTTCAACCTCTTCTTTACCATCATTAAAGTCACTGTGCACGTTTTTTTTTTGACATAACTTCATCACCATAAAGCTTCATTAATATTTTTAATGCATCAGCGCAATAAATTTCGTTTTCTAGACAAAATAATAAATTTAACTCAAATTAATTTAAAAAAAATGTCAACAATTTTTTTAACAATTACAAAAGACTATAATGTTTAGCTTAATTTAATTAATTGAAACTGTCAGATGTCAAACGTCAGATATGTAAAGCGCGCGAATTTTTAAAACAAAAATGACCTTACATTTGTTCAGAGTAACTGGTAAAATAACTAACTATACTTTACTACATTTTGACGTTTCAGCTTTCATTTACAGTTTTATCGATCATACAAATGCCAAAGTCTAGATATTTTGGTGTTGATGTGGCAACATTGTAAGGTGAGTGCGTCATAGATTTTGATGACGTGCAATTACTGTTTCTCTGAATGAGCTGTATTAATTTATGTGTTATATACAGGGTGTTGTAAGTGTCAAGTTGCCATTTTAATTATGTATAGTTTTTGTCAACATATGTGCAGTGATTTCAGTACAAATGTTCTTTAGTTTCGTATGGCTTGGGGATTATTTATGTAAACATTTTCGCTGAAGGCGACTCTTCAGCTTCAGCTACTAAAAATAACCCGGAGTCATCAATTCACGTGATCTAAGCGGCCGTAATAAATTTTCATTTTGAGAAATTGAATGTCTAGGGAAAATGTTCTTCAAAATTTTGATTCAGAAAATTAATTGCTATTCATGAGGTGTGGGCTGTGACCTCATTTTGCTGCAACCACATATACTCCAGTTTATTCTGTTCCAAGTGACGTACCAAAAAGTTTTGAATCAAGTGTTATGCACTATCGTCCACCTAAATTTCGACTGTACTCTTGAAAAAAAAAATGTTAATGATGTTTTCCGCATGAACACCGTGACTATAACTGGATGTAACGGCGTTTGATGAATGTCAGTAAGCAACGAATATAATGTTTATTTTTGAATATTTATCGTCCTTCTTTATCGTTCATTATTAATTTTGCCTGAAAAATTTGAGAGAAAATGGTCTAAAATAACATTACAATATTCTAATCGCTTATTATTGTCAGTAGACAATAGGTCTTGAACAATTTAAAACTTATAGAGAAATATGTGCAAAGTATTGCTAAATATTCGACGTGTTTAGAACTTCCCAATTGTGCACCATGTCGTCGAATCGTTACCCCTGGTTGGTCGCCAATATATAATACACATCTTTTTTTTTTTGAGTTTTAGCCACTTTCTAAAGCGGCTATAGCCATAGTAGAGTTTATGCTGCTCAGCTTTTCGTGCTGAAGCGCTACCGTGGCTTAATTAATTGTGATCAACTCCTCAGGGAGATTCGGTTATATGTCCCCCGAATTAACAGCCGTGTTCGGGATACCAAATACTCACCCACCATACCTAGCCCAAGCACTAACTTGGCCTCTAATACACCGCTCTTTCGTGCATGCCGAGACCCATACTACAATTACAATCATCAACCAGTTCTGGAGAACAATAGTTACAGAATGTATTGGGACAGAACAGTGTTTTGCCGAGCAGAAATTAAATAATAACAGACCCCATATTGTTGTTATTGATAAAACTTTAAGAAAAACTACTTTTATAGATATAGCTATTCCAAACAACAATAATCTAGTTGCAAGACATGTTGAAAAAATTATAGTACTAGTATAAGGAACTTCAAGGACAGGTGAAAATACAATGGAATATGAAATGCGTGGAAACAATATCGATCGTATTGCCATTAACTGGAATCATTCCAAAGAACCTGATAAATATTATTAAAACTTTAGGTATGAACGATCACTTTTTTAGAAGCATGAAGAAAGCTGTATTGCCCGGAACAGCTCTAACTGTTGGAAAATTTTTGAATAACAATAGGAAACCAAGGATATCCATCGTCACCACTGCAACCCTGTGGCCCGAGAATATGGAAAGGCCCCCATAGAGCTTAATCCTTTCGATATCTAAGATATCTGGTATGTCAGTGTTCTCATTAGAGGGAGTGCGAATGCCTTTAGGTTAAAGCAATAAACAAAACCATGCAGGTTTGTCCAGTTACAAAGCTGGTCGATTACTGAACAGTTCTGTATTCAAAACGCTTGGATCCCACGAAAAACTGAAGTCTACAATGACCAGGGTACAACAATTATGTAGTCTAAAATACCCATAGACTAAGATGATTATAGATGACTTGGTCCCAAAATGACCATCTTCCAAGATGACCTGACTCTAAAATGGGCGGGGTCTAAAATGACCGGGCTCTAAAACCCTCTACAAAAATACAAAAATAATAAGTTTGTGTAGGGCTTGGTCAGCTAATCAACATATTATACAGAACTATCAGCAGCGTCAACTTTTGGATCGACGTCAGTCCTGTTGTTGTGGAAACATGTGTTCAGCAAGAGATCGTCTCGGAAGATAGAGGTGCGGTTTGAAGTAAGACCCGCGCAAAACAATACTACACTCATCGGCAAAAGTCTTGCACCCCCCTTTTTATTTTTGTTTTGATACGAAATTAAATTGGGTTATTTTTTCAAAAGGAAGCTTAAATGATTAGTGGATGCGTGCAAGAGAAAACATTGAGTAATTTTGTTTTTGTATAAAACATATGTATGTATGTAAAAATATATTAAAATGCATTCTCAAAAAACGCTAAATTAATGTAAATATTGTTCAAATAATAGGCAGTATTACCACCCCTACTTCTTATTAATGCGTAAACTTTTCGATGCATGCTAATAATTATGTTAGTAATAGTATCTTATGATAAATTGGTCCATTCCTCTTGAGCGGCTAAAATTAACTCCTAGCGATTTCTTGGCCGAATGTTCCTACAGTTAATGGCTATAGAAAGGTAGTCCCAAATATGTTCGATTCGATTCATATCCGGCGATAATGACGGCCAATCTAATATGTTAATTCCTGCTTCATTTAGAGTCATCTGAACAATCCTAGCCCTATGCGGACGGGCTTTATCATCCATAAAGATAAAATTGTGACTAATTTCTTGTTGTAATGGATAAATAACAGGTCTGATAATATGTTCCAAGTAGAAATGTGCGTTCACTGTTTGTGGGGCGTGAGTGAATTCTTCCATTGTAAAATATTCCTCCCCAAAACATTTCGCTACCGCTCTGATATGCAGTTACTTCAATAGCCTGTAGTAAGGCCATGCTGTCTTCCCTCCTGTCTCTAAACCATCTGACGATAAACATCGCTGATTAAATCAATTCTTATTTTATCGGTAAAAACGACGTTTCTCCATTGAGTCAATATTCAGGCTTGATGCTTTCTGGCCCATTGAAAACGCTTATGCCTTTGCTGGTAATTTAACAGGGGAGCTCTAATTGGGCGTCTGCGATGCAGTCCAACGTTGAAAAGCCTTGTGAATACCGTATGACTTGATATAGCACGATTGTAAGTCTGTTGTAACTGAAATTGTATCGCTCTAATCGGTACTGAGCGGTTTCTTCGTGCATATTGAGCCAAACAACGATCTTGTCGTTTATTTGTAACCCTTCATCTGTCACTTCTGGTTAGTTCTTTCGGGTTATTTTTTCGAATCTTCGAATTGTTCTGCTAACAGTACCCCGAACGATATTTAAACGAGTAGCAATTTGATGTCGTGAGAAACCATCTTAGTACAAGGCAATAATTCGGGCCCTATTAAACGAAGAAATTTCAAACCCAGGCATTTTTATTGCCACACTGTACGATTACAATAAATAAACTGATATAGTAAAACATCGTATAAATACATTGCTGGTAAATGTTAATAAAAAATAAAGGTATTTAGGCACGTTTATGTATATTAATTTTTTTGATAAATAAATTCCTAAGCTCTTACTGCGCAGAGACGCCATATTGAGATTTACTTTTTTAGATAAATAAGGGAGGTGCAAGAATTTTACCAATTAATTTACTTGCAGCGGTCGATAATTTGTAAACGCTACAATAAATTAGATAAACTATATTTAATTAAGCTCTGGAAAACCAAATGAACTTAATTACCAACCTAGTATTTTAGTTATACATTCATCAACTCGTTCTATGTTCTATGCGAATTCGATGGATATTACGTAAGCAACTTTAATTATTGTAACGTGCTGGGAACGAAAAAAATGTGTGAAAGGACGGTTTGAAATTTCGCCGCGGCAAATTAATTCTTAAAATAAAACAAATAGGGCAAGAATTCTGAAATACAACCGTCATTATTTTTCATTGCATTACGCGCAGTACGCCGGTGGAAAGTACGAAATTACGTGGAATTACATAAATATAAAATATCCGCATTAAAGTGGTAAAGGCTTACTTCTCGGTGTATCTAATTGTGTGAAGTTAGTCGACTGGAAAAATAATGGTATGTGTTTTAACTGAAGAACCATTATTTATTTTAGAAGCGTATAACAGGTTTAGATTATACTGTATTCTTATCAAATAACCGGTTATTTTTTTAGGGTGTCCAAACTTTCGATAAGGGACGCTGTAAGTTCGAGGTGCTAAAGCATCAATTTGAGTTAAAAAAAAAAATGTAAATGTATATAAGAACCAAAATATTTCTATTAAATATAATTAAATTATTTGTAGGGTGTCACGCAAAAGTTATGGTGGCAAGGCTGTAGGTTATGATCAATTTAACCGCAAAAATAGTATTTGCACGGTGAAAGTATGTGTATGTCCTTACAGGGGGGTGATCAATGATTATTGAATTTCGAATTTGAATGGTACTGATCTGGAGGAGATGTGGTTCATAACAGTGAGAAAATTATTTCTAGGAAAGGGCCTTTTTGGCCACCAAGGTTATGTGATTTAACGATTTTTATTGACGCCTTGGAAGAGCACATAACTTGGATAATTGCGCACATAAGACTCCAATTGCTTGAAAAAGTGGTCGGAAGAAAGAAGGTCAGTTGAAGAAGAAGAAAGGTCAGTTGGACATTTGTCAGAAATTATTTTCAAACATTAACGCCACTGAATGTTATTTCAAATAAAATAACATAATTTTAAGGTATCTAATTTGGTAGTTGCTATATTATAATTTAATGTTCAGACACACTAAAAAAATCACCCTATAGAAGTTAAGTGTAATTATTATTTCTACGTAGAATTTTGATCAAAAAGTTAGCAGACTTTTTAAATAAAACACAATGTATTTATTTATTCGTCCTTTAATTTGCGTCCTTTAAAATAATTCTTTCACAACTTTCTCTACTTCTGGGGTAGTATTTGTTTCATTTTCAGCGAAAAATTGATTTGAAGACTATAATCTTCAGGCCTTTCCTCTAATTTTTCCTGCGACTAATTGGCGTGTAGTTTTCTCTCGTTCATCGCATTCTTGATGTTTTCACTCCAGGATTTTCCAAGTCTAGACCATTTTTTCTTGGCACTGGAGCCCAGTCAAGAGCTAATTTTGGAAGTTGATTTTTTTTCAGCCTTCTCACATATCTGTCTTCTCACATCATGTAAGATGCAGTGTTTTTACGTTCTCAGGAAAGGAGATGAGGGTAAATCGTAAATAAGCTGGGTTATTTGGTTCGGATGGTAGCAATGAATGACAACTACTTAATATTGCAATGGTTTGAAAATTAGACTAGGATCCCAATGGATGGAGGTACAGAAGGGCGAACTTAGGTGGGTTAAATCAGGCAATATCTTTAGGAGAAGAAAACCTTGAATTAAAATCACCTGGTTTTTCAAGTTGGTGGCTGAGACTGTGGTTTACAGCCAATTAAACATTCCTACCATAAACACCATAAGGACTACACTCTCGGATGCCTTAGATTGTAAAAAAAATCATTTGTTGTTGTTAGCCTTCCTTTGCACCCATACTGATTTCATTCTTTCGCCATGCGTTTTTTTTCATTCATCAGACCAAGTTGTTCCAGTCTTCTTACATTTTTCAAGTTGTATTGTGTCTAAAACAGTTTCTATCCTGAATTTCACTTTGTGTAATATTTGCTGATCTTAGGTCCTCTTTAATTATAGCAATCCATTTAATTATTTCTACTTTAGCTCTACTCACATTTTCATAAAATTTCGACTATTTGTCTAGTTAGCCTATTCGGATTCATCCGTTTTATGTTTCCGCAAAACTTAAGTCTTTTTTTCTCATACCGCTATGTATATCTGTGTATTGTTTAATTTATTGGTTTTCTCGAAGTCTGTTGGTATGTTGTGCTATTTATTTGTTTGGGGCCTAAGATTTTTCTTATGACTTTTCTTTCTTTCTTTTAAATCTCCTCGATGTCTTTCTTTCTATTCAAAATGAGTGTCTGTGCCCCATATAGACATTCTGGCTTAATAACTGTATTGTAATGTCTCAGTTTTGTGTTTTTAGATATGCATTTTTGTTGTAAATATTTTGCGTAAGTATCAACGCAATTTCCATTTTTTGACATCTACCCTTATTGGCCACTTTTTCCAACCCATATTCCAGATTACTTCACTCAAATATTTGAATTGAGAGACTCGTCTGATGTTACCATATTTTGTTTTTTTTTCTGGCCTTAAAATAATTTCGGTTAACAAAATGAAAAGATTTTGTAAACTGTTTAGAAAAACGACCTAAAATAACACTGTATTTGAAAATTTCAATTTGTTTCGTGCTCGCGCACTCTATCCTCACTTTTAAATTAATTTTCGTTGTTTGATGTAATTTTTTTCCTAGACCTTAATTTTTTTAATTAGAACGTACATCGGCCGTCCCGTGACGGACCAGAGGTTCTAGTGCAGCGCGCAATATAATATGCGAGTAATTTGGAAGACGAACCGCAGTACTGGCATTGCACGTCATGATATAAGCTTTCTAAGCATATTAAATAATACCAGGTCAGGCTAGCTAATATACTAAAATAGAGCTGTTTAAAGAGTGGTTGATGGGTATATACGGGAGCCAAATAGGATTAGGAATAAGAAAAATTTCCCTTGTTTTTTGAATATACATGGATACAATAATTAACTGTATTACTAAATGCAGGTAGTGTGACTAGATGAACTATATCTCGTTTGATTACTAAGAGGAAAACATTCACTCACATCATAACCTGTCACCATGCCTCCACCTGTCGCAAGTTAGAGGTTGAAATATGTTAGCAGTACGCCGATTGCTAAGTGGCGATATAGTATCTGATATATAGCAGGGGAAGGCGGGGTAGGTTGAGACACCTTTTGTTTCTTGGTCATAAAATTTTATTGGGTAAAGATATCGAAGAGTTTATCATACCGTTGGAAAACTAGAGGCCATACCAATACTTCGATAATAAAGGCTTTTTTGATTTTTCAAAAACATTATGTCCAAAAAAAAATTTTGTTGGGTCCTAAAAATCCTAAAAACTTGTTGAAAACGTGAGAAAATGAAGTAAATACACCAAATATTTAATGTTTATAGACTATTTATTAATCGCTTCCTTCAATACCGAAATTATTTCCGGTGAAGTTAGAATGGCATTTTTTATTGGCTTTCACCCACGGTTCGATTTTTTGGCATGTGTAGTTGTTTGCACTGGATCAATTTCAGTCAAAATCGAAAAGAGCAAAAAGAAAAGCAAAAAGACGCCAGAACCGCTTTCTAGCATCGAACCCAAACCGACATTAGAAAATTCGTCCAAGAAGGCAGAAACTTCAAGACGCTGATTCCAAACCTGCACCTTTTGTCTTGCAAGAGAAAAAGGCATTCCAGGAAGTGATGATCTTTCTGAAGAAGCCCAGCCCAGACGAAGCTGGATGGATTATTGATAGTACCCAAAACGGAATCAGACAGAAAAGTCGTCAAAAAGCTTTTCGAGGATAGGGGTTATTTCTGCTACTCGCCAACAACCTCAGGTAGTAAACCAATTCCAGTAGATAAAATCAGGGCGGAACTCTATCAGGGATTCCATCAGGGATTCCATCCGACTACTATCACTAGATGGAAAACGAGAGAAAATAAATCGATCACAATAGTACAAGTTACTGTACCACGCGATGAAAGAAATATGCTGAAGATAAAGGAATTCTACTACCAGCCCATAAGAGTAGAAATCTAGTAGAATAAACCAGTACATAACCCATCTACCAAGATTCAAGCGTTCCAAGAATCAAGCAAAAACAGACCACCCACACCAATCAACACTTGAACTGAAAAATACAAATCATCAGAATCTTTGTCAGGACTTGCAAGCAAACTTCAGAGTATTCTGGGTCTAATTAAATCACAATTGGACCCACTCCTTCTTCACAACAGTCAGTAATTTACTGGAACCAGAATACGACAACGATGAACAGCACCGTACTAGATAAACGCACCTTTCCGCATCCAGAAGCAAGAAGACACAAGCCAGCCGAAGAAAACGCGTTTTTTGTGGTGCCAGCTCACCGGATTTCAGGCTTTGCGGTCTGTGTTCGAAACAAATCTTCTTAGCTTTCTCTCTCAGTCGAACATCTGCCCGTTCTGGGCTAGACAGTTGCAGACAAATACAAACTTCAATCAGGAGACATAGTTTTTCTAGTCTGTATTTATTTTACCTGTATTTAATTTTTTTTCGGCTGAGCTATTTTTGCCATATTTGGAAATAAGAAATAATCGCTGTTTGCTAAACCTGGCAAATATAGTGGATGCGGAAGCGATTCATTTCCTAACTCATGTAATTTTGCCGTTTCGATGACGCAAGTCTGCACGCGTGTATTATCTTGATGGTAGAGGCTTTTTTTTTATTTAGTTTTTATTTTTCTTTTACAGTATGGTTGATATAGTCCAAAAAGTTGACATAATACTCTCCATTAATCATTTTACCCTTTTCCAGGTCGCCGACGTGAATTAGGCCGCGTACATCCCACAAAAAAAATATAGTCATGAATTGGTTCACCTATAAAGTCACTGTTTTTTGTTAAACCCAACATTTTTACTAAATAAAATTTTCCTTATAGTTTTGGAAAATAGGTCATCTCTAGTTGTTTTTACTCGGTTTAAATGTTAAATGATAGCGGAGGATGTTTGTTTCCATCAAGTTTTTATTTCTTTGCTTTCCAAAATTATTTAATTTCTTTTTAGACAACTTACATATTCCCTATGCTTGATATTTTACTTCACTTTAGAAGACTCAGATAGTAAGCTAAAAAATCTTAACAAAAGTTAGTTTTTGGTACTCACATAATATGTAGGAATTTTTACAGGTAATTGTGATGACTTGATAACTAATACTCTATAGCTCCACTAAAAATTTAGATAACATTGCCATTTTCTTCATATGCAGAAGTATTTAAAATTAATTCACATTAAAATAGAAAATAATTAGATCTTTTTTTATATAAATTTTGTTAATATACAGAAAACTGCAGTTGTAGCATAGACTAAAGCTTCTTTAATTAAAAAAAAACATTGGACCTTTTCAAATAAGTTCAAGCTAATTTCAGGCTCAGATTCGTAATCTGCATTAAAAACACTACAATCTGCATATAAAAGAAAGAAAAGAAAAGGACTTGAAGGTGAACCTCGTCCAGAAAGATCTTCCATGTTAACCAATGAAGAAAAGCCCAATAAAGATTTAATTCGAAGCAAAATTTATACTATGTATGAAAAGCAAACTGTGTCTGTATTGCATTCATTGCAGCAGCGGCTAAGAAAAGACGAAATCAGCATTATTTGCAGCAGAACTAGTCTCCAGAGAATATTTATTATCTCTAATGGGTTTTGCACATCGGACCATTAATAAAAGACAAATATTCACATTACAATGATTGTGATGATGGCGGTTTGACTACTTAAACTCTATAAATAAATACAGATTAGAAAATCGTCCAATTATCTACCTATAAAAATAAAGTTCCTAATGCAAATTACATTAAATTGAAAATTTAATTTTTTAACATATAGTTCATGTTAAAAAATCATATATACTTCGAAAATACATGTAAAAAATGTGATCTAGAAATATTAAAGGCATTTAATATTAAAAAGCATTGCTGCCGATATAGGACATATGGTTTTACGCCTTCCTCCATATTACTGTATTTTTTATCCAATTTAGTATATGTGCATCAGGTAAAATCCAATGTTAGAGCAGAAAACATTTATCCCTCTCTAAATGCAAGTGCTGCAACATTAATTAGGAATGTGGTAGATAGTATTCCCAAAGAAATTTGAATAAATTCGATTAACCATGTTATTAAAATAGAATATTCCTATGACTCATTTACTAATAATATAGAACTAAATAATATAGAAATATACATCGCCATCCCATTTAAATACCAATATTTATATAATTGATTTATTATTTCGCTTATGAATTTTGTTAAAACGAAAAGTCATAAACTTTCTGTTTATACTGAAGCAATTCTTTCGAATTTGTGTTTAAATGTCTGTTTATTATAAGCTCGAATAGAAAACATTTTATTTTAGTCAATATCAATGCAAAAATAGAAGCTGGACTGCCACACTATGTATTTCTTTTTCGCCAATCCTTTTTCTTTATTATTTTGAATCTTTTTCAATTGTATTTACTTATTTAAAATAGAAATTGAAATTGTTTCGTTTCTCGTTTTAGAAAGTACAATAAGGAAAATGCTTCAAAAGTTTCTATACAGCCCAGATGTGCATAGTAATTTTTATAACTGATTTTGAATCGGGTCATGTAGGAAGTCAATATTGCAATCCGAGTGGCCCCCAATTGACTCGTCTAATCTAAGGTTAAGAGCCTTTATCCGGTAAATATTTGCAAAATAAGGAAGTAGCATTAGTTTCTTCGAAGTAACAGCTTTTTCCATTTGTATTTGAAAAGAAATTCATTGTTTCGAAGTCAAGGAATGAAAAACTATGTTCATATTGTTTGGTTGAGAAGTTTTTCATTCTTGACGACGTTTCGCCAATATCTCATGTGGCATTTTCAAGTCTTTGCTTTCTTGATAGACAGTTCTGAGCTGATGGTAGGGTGTTAATGTGGCAGGTTTTGTTTGATTGGTGTGTTCTGTTGGCTCCACCCCTTGGCACATTGGTTAATGTTCTGATATCCACAGTTATCAGGCTTTTGTCTTGCCAGTCGATTGAACATCAAAATATCTTGCGGAACTCAAGATCAGTAGACAGAACATCCAAAAGAAAACGACGGATCCACTTTTTGGGGCATAATTTCAGTTGAATCCCGAAACAAAGAAAAACTAACCAATTCTTTAGTAAATTTAGACAGAGCAGAATCATCATATGCCGCAACGCAAAAAAAAGAGCTTATTGAAGAAGCTAAAGGCTATCTAGGCTAGAAACTAAGCTAGACTGTCTTGTATTGTCATTTTCCGTGTTTTTAAAGAATGCTTTTCATATTGTTGGTGTATGAACATCATCATCCCGTCTAATTGATGGTTTATTCTTTTCTATTTCTAGCACTTCTCCAACTACACATGATCTGCAGTGATGTACTTGTATTGGTGTAGTTGAAGTTGATCTTGTGGCTTGTTTGTGGCCGCCCGCGCATGGTATTATGTAGGCGCAATGGTTTTAAATTGTATTTTGTCTACAGGGTCCCTCAGGAAATTTGATATCGTTTATTGTATTTAAACAATTGTTTAAATGTTATGTTTTCTGTGTTTTTTTCTGTTTTTTTTTGTAGCAACAGTTATTCCTGTATTTCTTGATGATCTTATGTGTTTTAGTTCTTTTTGTCTTATTTCTGGTTCTGTTAGACGATACGCCCATTCGATTAATATGTTTGCTACTAATTGGATTTAAGTAGGATGGTGCTGTGGTTCTGTATTCATATAAATGTCTGTGAGTGCTGGTTTCCTGTATGTGGTAAATTTTTATTTTTCCCTTTGAGGAGGACGTCTAAAAATTGCAAGTTCGTCCATGTTCAATTTCTGATGTGAATTTATTAGTTTGATGTATGTTGTTTATGTAGGTTAAGAAATGGTTTAGATCCTCTTTGTTGTGGGGTCATACCGTCCACATGGTGGTTCCACAGTTTGGGTTTTAGACTTACATGCGTTTGGGTTTCTTTTTCAAAAGATGTCATTATAGAGATTGGCCATATCTTTGTGTTGTGTCGACTGTTTGCCCGTTCATTTATTTTGAATATAAAGTAGCTGTGTTTGAAGAGTTTGACTATATGGAAGGGAAAGTTTTTCTTCCCGTCCCGTCGTATATATATATATATGTACTCCATTAATTGTCACTTTGTTAGGTCAAGTATTTTTTGGACGACAGAAAGCAATGCGCTCAAACTCTAGTCAACCTTCACCATTCACGTCATGGTCATCGATGTAAACGGGGAATATGTCATTATTATTTATTATATTTTTGTTTCTTTCCAAATAAATTGTACACCCTTTGTACCAATGCTTAAAGAGTAAAGGAGTCTTAAGGGAGAACGTTGGTTTTCTCGAATGTGAATAGATTATTGGATTTGTTGAGGATCTGATTTCCGATATTGGTTCTTTACTACCTGCGCAAACTTCAATATTTATTTCAAGTAAATTTAAAAGTTGTTTAAATTTATTCAGCAATTTCGAATCTCCGTGTGGATGTCGCATAGAGCAGTCGATTTTTTATTTTTGCGACTGGAAAAGTCCTTAGGAATATTTCAACCATCTTTTAATCTACTTGGATTTCCAATATAAATCTTAATTCAATTTCTGAATTATATTGTTCGTTGAAATATTGCGTCTCGGGATAGATACCATACTTGGCTTGGAAACATGAAACTAGCTGAAGTTATTCATCAAGTAACCGTTAATATCTAGAATAGCGAGGAGATTCCTGCAAACTGGTAGCAGGTGGTAATGTACCCGATTTATATGAAATGAGATACATTGAAATGCAAAAACTATCGTGGCATGACGACACAAATTATAAAGTTCTAAGAAACATAATAAAGCCGCATATATCGAAGAAAGAATGGGCGAAAATCTGGCAGGGTTTAGAAGGGGACGCTTCAACTATAGATCAGTTCATTTAAAGAGATTTAGCAGTAATTATTTTATAAACTTTTTTAACGCGCGTCCCATTAACTGTGTTATAATCAGATAATCAGTCCATCTATAGAATTAATAGAATCAGAAGATTGAAGCATTTTCTGATGATCAATTATTCAATTGGAACCTTCGGTGTGAAACACTAAACTCGAAGAGATTTACCACTAAACATCAAATTATTTTTTGAAACTTCTCGACGCACGTTTTGCTAAGCATGTTAGCATCAGGAGATGATTTAATCTAATTCTAAAACTAAACTATGTCCTGTTTATGCGACAAACTTACCTAATGAAGCGTGTAAAAATCATAAACCATCAAGTTTACTGAGCCTTGCATTAATAGTTGAAAAAGTTGAGTATACGGAATAAGTTCCTTATCCCGATTCATGATTTTCTTACATTTTTACGAGTCTTAAATTTCTAATATCTATTGTGGTCATATATTGTGATTATGTTCGATTGCATGTTGGGTAACACAAATGTGGGCAATGTGTTTTTTAAATCTCCTTATTATTGATCTTTTTGTTTGCCCAATATACCTTCGATCACAAACTTGACAACTAATATCGTAAATCGCCGACTTTTCTCGTGGATCTATTTTATCCTTTGGAATACCCGGTACTTCTCTTAATTTATTATATGGTTTATACAAAACTTTAATATCCATTTTTTTAAAAATTTTGTCTAACTCTCGTGTTAATTGGGATGGTATTACCATGAATTTACTTTTGTTCTGATTTTTTTGAAAAGTCGAAGATTCTTTCAATAATATTTTTTATAAACTTATGTTTTCTAATAAATTTATCTACAATATTCTTATTATAACCGTTTACTTCGTATACTTCGTAATTTTAATTATTTGTTATAATTATTTTTGTTTAAAGGAAAATTGATTAATCTATTTACCATACAATTTAAACTAGCCATATTATTTTGGAAGTTATGATTCGAATCATTAGGAATATATCTCGAAGTGGTGGTGTTTTACCAAACCAACCTAATCTAATCTATTTTCATTATTTCTACTGACTAAAACATCCAGAAATGGTAAACTATCGTTGTTTTCGAGTTCATGCGTGAATGCTATGTTTTGGGATTTACTATTTAAGTTCCAAAAATCCTCAAGTTTTCATTTTTTTAATCGAAAAACGTCTTTCACATATCTTAACCATACCTTCAGAAAGTAACTGAATTCACCTTTCACCTCGGATTCAAATTTGTTCATGAATAAGTTGGCTAAGAACGGTGACAGAGGATTGCCCATTGCCGTTCCTTCTTGTTGTTCGTAAAACCTGATATTAAGCTGAAAACAATTTTGCTTCATACATTATCTCGTTCAGGAGATATACTCAGAAACTTGAAACTAGAATATTGTTATTAAAACCGTTTAACTCGAGTAACTCCCTCAGGTACTACAACGATGATACGTCAAAGGAAATCAAGATTTCACCTTCCTGTAGATTTGTGTTTTGAAAATAGGAAGGTAGTTGGTTTGGTAGATTTTCAAATTCCTTTGCTAAACATTTTGCCAAGTTGTATGTTGGAGAATCAATGGCTGATACAATTGGTCTCATTGATTTTCCTGGTTTATGAATTTTTGGTAAATCATACAATCTTGGCCTTTTGGATTCGAAATATGTAGTTTATTTTTCAGAGAAGAAGAAATAAGGCTGTTGCCAGATTTCAATGTATCTCTGACTTCGTTAATCATTTTTGACAATAGATTCCTAGGTAATCGTTTATATGGACCGTCTTGAATTAGCTTTTCAACGCGTTCAAAGTAATCAGATTTGTCCATTACTACAACCTTATTTCTCTTATCAGCTTTTAAATAAAAACAATCCATCTCTCGCAGGCAATGACAATCTTAGAAATATTTGATATATTTTAATTTTTATTTGAATTTTTTTTTGCAATTTTGTCCTTGAGGTCTTGCTTTGCTTTGTTTTTGAGGACTCCGGTAACTGTTTAATACCAGTTTCAATACCGGCTACCATATCCTACAAAGCGCTACGAAGTGCCGGCAAAGCAAAATTGAGGCCTTTATTTAAGAGATCTAGTTCTCAATCGTCAAACGTGTATTGAAATATGTTCTGTTTTGTTCTGAAATATGTTCTTTCGACTGCTGAATTTTGAATTTTTTATTTAAAGATGACATTTATTTAATGAATTTATTATTTACTGCTGTGAACATATTCCTTTGGAAAACGTTCTACATTAGTTATTTTAAAAGATAATTTCTTGTAGAGATTGTATGCCGGAATTTCAAGCATACTCCTTTTACTGTACAAATGTTTGATTTCTAAGTCAAGCCATTTCTGCCTTGCCAAATTAGTTATCACATATTTTGGACAATTTTGAAATATTAATTTTAATAAAATTGGGAAATATTTTATTAGTCTGGTATGACTTGACAACCAAATGACTGACAACCAAATATCCGCTCCAATAAGCCTAATTTTAGTAATTAGGGAGGTATCCCAAGTAAATGGTTGCAATAAGAACACTGTAGATAAATTAATTAGAAAACATAAGTTTAGAAAATTATTGAAAGAATCTTCGACTTTTCAAAAGGATCAGAACAAAAGGAAATTCATGGTAATACTGTTTGATGCCCAATTAACACGAGGGGCCATTTTATTCGAATTTGAAGCCCGGGCATACTAAAAAATCACCCAATACATATATTTTTAATCTGATTATTTAGTTTAAATTCATATATGATTTATACAGTATAGTTTTAATTAAAACGGAAAACTTAGGCATAATCCTTCTTAATTCAAATTTTAACGACCAAAAAACCGAGACATTAAGCCGTGACCTCACCGATTCAATAAAGTCGTTTCAATTTGGCTCGATCATAACCAGAGATTTTTTCAGGATGGCTTCGGTATAATCGCCATAAAGCTTGTCGATTTCAAACGAAACCTATAAAAAAAACAGTGGAGAGATACCATCTTGAATGCCCTGTAATCGTCCTTTTATAGAAAACAATACAAATAAAAATTTATGGGCCAGCTCAATAATAGCGATTTATGCTTCTGGGTTTTCGATAATCCTCCATGAAATATTTCGGTGAGGTAGTACAAAGAAGGGTGAGTTATATTTTGTTTCAAAACACTAACTCGATAGTGCTTTATTTTGCCTGTTCTATAAAATGTGAGGTGACTTTTCAGATAAAACACAAAGTTTTATTTATTCTGTAAGGATGGCTTCATAAATTAAAAAAAAAGCTAATTTACATAAAAACAACAATTTTATTCTTAAAGCGTGTACAACTACTAAACACTTAACCTTCTTATTTTCTTAACCTAACCTGCCAGCATTAACTGGCGTTTGCTACAAGTGCAGAATACGAAATAACATTATAAACAGAGTCTAAATAAAAGTATAGACTCTTAACCACACGTAAAACCACACAACATAAATACCTACTTAAACAAATTGTGTGTATAGCATAAACTCGTAATTTCTTGAATAAAATAAGTTCACGTAAAGGAGGACATAATACCTCTCATAAATCTATTAACTAGAAGTCAGACATGATTAATAACATAGGCAATAGCCATAAACACGGGCGTAGCTAAGGGGGGGTTTTGGGGGTTCAACCCCCCCCCCCCCCCCGAAATAAGCCAAATATTACCTAATATTATACCGAAAAAATACGAGGACTGAAGAGAGTTGATTTATTACATTTGAATTGAATATATATCCGAACTAGTGGACGTTGCGCACAGTAACGCCATCTCTTGTCGAGTAGTCGAACTATTTTGAATCGTATGGAAACTTTGCGTTGTTTCTCGATTATTCGGCACGCCCTTCGGTTGGAATGAGCGGAGTTTTGTGGAAGTTTGTGGTAGTTTCTGGACGGCTACTACTGGGCTGCTATATAAGCGGCGCGTGTAAAGTAAGTAAAAAGTGGTGAACGAATAGTGAAGAGAATTAAGTGTACCGTGTAAGTGAGTAATTTTAGTGCAGTGTTATTCGGTGACCTTGTTAAGGATAGATATGTGAATCATTATTACTGTCGAAAAATGGAGGGGAAAAAAAGGAAGGGTGATAAACTTAAAGGTATGGACTACTGGAAAAAGTGGTGTAGTCAAGGGGTTTCTAATAAAGAAACAAATTTGGATTTAGCTATCAAAGCTTCAGCTACCTTGCATGCTGATAAGAAGGCTGTGATGACAAGCGGGCCCTCGACCTCGACCTCAATCACAATACCGAATGTCGAAATCGATGCCATGTCGCTGGTGCCCTGTTCGATACCTTCAACTGCCGAATCTACATCTAGTCTGCAACAGGCCAGCTTACCTTTCGCCTCATCTTTTACAACTGTAGCTAAGTTGGATGTTGGTTTTTACGCGAATCAAGAAAAAATCTTGGATGAATATTTTAAAGTCCAAATTTTAAAAACGCCATGGAATCCACCCAGAGATTATAAGTTTCCTATTTCCACAAAACGAAACTTGCGCTTTCAATTGAAATGGTTGGAGAGATTCCCCTGGTTGTCATATTCGGAATATAAAAGTGGAGCATACTGCAGAGTTTGCGTGGTAATGGGACGTTCGCTTGATGAAGGTAAAGGCGGTCATCAAAGGATCGGCCAGTTGGTAACCGAACCTTTTTGTAAGTGGAAAAATGCCCTAGAAATATTTGAAGCTCATACGAAATCGGGATACCACAAGCGAAAATCAGAACTGGCAGATAACTTTCTAAAAGTAATGTCTTCGCAGGCTTTTTCGGTCACTGAACAGCTGTCTTCTGAAAGAAAGAGGCAACAAGAGGAGAATCGAAAGAAACTAATCCCTATCGTAAAAGCAATAATTTTTTGCGGCAAACATGGCATCTCCTTGAGAGGTAAAATCGATTCGGGGCGCATACAAATTACACCAGAATCACCAGAACCTGAACAACCACTACAGAATGATGGTTATTTTAGAGCCCTGTTGCGGTTTGCGGCTGAGTCTGGGGATAAATATCTGGCTGAGCATTTGAATACTTCACAGAAGAATGCCCTCAGATCCAAAACGAAATAATTGACATTTGTGGTGAATTAATTCAACATAAAATAATTCAAGAAAGAAAGCCAAATTATTTGCGATTCTGGCTGACGAAACCACAGACATCGGACGTGTAGAACAAGTCTCGTTATGTCTTCGATATGTTGATTTTACAGATAATAAACACCATATACATAAAGAGATGTTCCTTGAGTACATTCCAACGGTCGATGTTTCAGGATCCGGTCTCGCAAATCTTGTTATTACAGCTCTGAAAAAGAATGGACTTGAATGTTCAATTGTGGTTGGTCAAGGTTACGACGGGGCTGCAGCTATGAGTGGGTATTTGCACGGTGCCCAAGCTTATGTTCGCCAACAATGTCCTGTTGCTCTTTATGTATACTGTAGTGCACACTCTCTCAACCTTGCTACTGCTGATTCATGTTCATTAGCAAATGTCCGAAATTGCATTGGGATTGTGCAGTCTGTTGGCTCCTACTTTCGACATTCTGCTCAACGCACTGCTTTGTTGAAAGAAAAAAATTCAAGAGCTACTACCCGTTGGTAACCAAAAAAGCTTGCTCTCAATGTGTGAAATACGGTGGGTCCACAAACATGAAGCTATTATAAGATTCAGAAGAGACTCTGTTCTCTCGAAGAACTCCAATTTAATCACAATAAGGAAACATCGCAACAAGCCGCCCAATTGCTAAGTACGCTTCGATCTTCGGATTTTGTGATGTGTTTAGTGATTCTTCAAAAAGTTATGAGCTATACATTGTCGCTATCAAAACAATTACAGACAATTGATATCGATCTTATCATGGCATTCAAACATGTAGATGATGTTATAATGTCTTACAACTCCTGAGAAACAACACTGACGTCGAATATTTTCATCTCTATGAAGACGCAAAGGTTTTACTGGAAGAAAATGGTGGTATACTGCGAATGCCACGCGTCGCCGGAAGACAATTAAATAGACCGAACATTGCTGCATTGGATGTATGCACGTATTACAAAATTAATTTGTTCATTCCATTTCTTGATCATACAATTCAATAATTGGTTGAAAGGTTTACCAACCATCGTAAAGTAGTATCAGCATTATCTGGTGTGCTACCTTCAAATTTTACTGCCAGTTCTGAAATTGAAGAAGCAATTTCCATGTACTCGTCACTGCTTCCCGAAAGCAACATATCAGTGGTTAAAACAGAACTTGAATTATGGAATACAGTGATGACAAGTATCTCGCCTACCCCGAAATCTAGTTTGCAATGTCTAGATATGTGCGATAAAAACCTTTATCCTAATATTTACACTATAAATCTTGGCTACCATTCCTGTATCCACTGCTACCCCAGAAAGGTCTTTTTCGAGCCTTAGGAGACTGAAAAACTATTTACGAAACACTACAAGTGAAAACAGACTTAATGGTTTGGCTCTCATGAACATTCACTACGGAACAGAAATTCATGCAAATGAAGTAGTGGATATGTTTAAAAGAAAAAGCCGATGATTTCTTCTTTAATGGTTTTAGATTTAACGCAGAGGAACGAAATTAATTTAACCATTTCATTTAAAGTTAAGAACTTTATAAATATGTCTTTATAAGTATGAAAATAATTTTCGACAAATTTGCCTAATGCAATGAAAGAACTGCACATATTGAAAGATTGTGTATTTACAGGTATGGTGAAAAAAATGGCTGCAGCAAACGTGACCTATGAAATGCTTGAAGACGCATACAAAATAAATAAGTATACTAGTATAGTGCAAGTTTTAGGTAAAGATGAGAGTAGTGCTATGAAAGTTACCAAAGTTAAAAAGATTTTAATTACTTCGAAAATAAAGAAAAAATAATTAAAAAATCTTCAATATTAAAGTTTATTTATATAATACTATATAGTTTGTTATGTGTTGCTTTATGTAATAAATGTAAGTGTATTATGTAATAAAAATGCACATACCGCATTTGATGTTTGTTTAAATTTCGCGCGCGTCATAACCTACTTGACGGCGTTGCCGCATGTAATTAACACAGTACATTTTCCTTAATTATTTCCTAATTACTCTTATCTAACGCTCTGAAGCTCGATTTGTAAGTAATCAAAATATTCGATTTTTTTTTTCTTTCCGTTGATACCACTTGCATTGTAATTTGAACGGAACGGAACTTTTTGTGAAATAAAATAAAATCTGTGATTTCTCATGAGGATCAATGGTAAAGGTAAATTTTTTTTATTAATATCTTTTTTCTGGTTCTCTGCAGCTCTTGAAAAATTTAACTGGTTCATGATCTTTTTATAATGTACCAATATGCCAAGTTTCATTTAATTCTGAACAGTAATTTTATAACCGACTATCATAAATAGCAAAAAAAAGTTTTGTTGAAGCTGAAGCATCCGCAGCATCTGTGTATTTTGTTGTAACAGGATGCTTACTAAATTCATAAATTAAGGATTTCCACTGGCACCACCATAGGTTCACAAAGTTCACACCATAAGTTCACACCATGGGTTCACAAAGTTTTCAAAGCCTTCTTTACTAATCACAACTTTCGTTTTAGCGGAATCGTTTTAGAAGCCATTTTTCAAATAATAGCGTGGACCTCCAACCTTAAAATTTTAACTTTCACTTTTCATCATAAAATACGGACGATTTTTTCCCGTTAACTCTTAAAGGAATCCTTAATTCCACTTCCAAAGTTGTAAGGATGGCTTCATAAATTAAAAAAACGGATGATTTACACAAAAACAACAATTTTATTCTTAAAGCGTGTACAACTACTAAACACTTAATATTCTTTTTCTTTTCTTACCTAACCTGCCAACATTAACTGGTGTTTGCTACAAGCGCGAAATACGAAATAACATTATAAACTTTTACAATTCGTCCAAATTTATTTTAGTCTCCTTCAAAATAATTATCGAATTTATTCCAACGTTTTTTTTCAGTTCTCGAAAAAGTTTTTATATTCGACTTCTGGTATTTCTTTCAATGAACCTAGCGAACTTTCCAGAATAGTTTCTATGGACTCAAAAAGCACACGGTGTTAAATCAGGTGAATATGGTGCTTGTGGAATGGCACTTGATTGATTTCAAGCGAAAAATTGGCGAATAATTATTGTTGTGTGCGATGGTGCGACATGATTTTTCATTTTGATAATGTTTTTTTTAATTGGTTGACCTGGAAGGTCTTCCTGAACGGGGATGATGTTAAATTTTTGTCATGAGTAGTCTATATATTCTTTAATTTGCTTTTTTTATCAATAGAAGGAAATGTAAGGTACCCAACTTATTTTTGGTTTCTCACATATAGTGAATGCATACAACTGATTGTAATTGGTTGTGAATGTTTGAAATCGACACAAAAATTCACAATGCTGTAGTAAATAATCATCTACTACTAGGTACACGAGTTTGCTGATCTTTTGCGTATGATATAACTTTTTGGTTGATCGGTACCGTGTTTGTTAACAATCGGCCAAAAACGCATTCGAATTAAAACTTCTCAAAAGTATATAAAATAATCAAGTCCTAATGCTTGATTGGCGATAATTCGCAATTTCTCCCTGTCCTTCAAGTTGTTAATCTTCAGAGTTCTTAGATCTTTCTACACTGAATTCAACCACTTTCACCTTGGGCTTCCTCTGTAACTCTGATTTGTGATAATCTTTCAATCCCCTGTGTTTTTAGGTTAGTTCCATTACTTCTTTATTTGTTCTTTTGAACCATTGCTTTTCCGATCTTTTGCTCCATAGAATTGTCTCAGCACTTTCCTTTATCGCCCCTCCACTTGATAGATTCGGTTTTATTCAGGTTCCACAGTTCGCATCCGTATCCGCAAGCAAAGAACTTCACTCGTGTTTTGCGTTGGTGCTTAGCCATTTCTGTATCATTCGCTCTCCAGGCGTTCAGCTTGAGTCGAACTGAAGACGGATTAAGGAAAGAAGACGGTTTTGGGAGACACTTGATGGCGTTTTGGGTGTGGCGGATGAAGGAATGGCAAAACACCAACGTGGAACACGGGGAACTTTCTTTGATTTTTAATATATCTATATATATAATACAGATATACAATCGATAAATAACTTAACTTGTATTATTTTGAATATAACGAAGAAAGGACTAAACATTAATTTAAGAATATTTTAAATGTTGTTAAAAGTTGTATAAGATTGTATGCTTAAACATCAAAGGCGTTGAATGGCCATGTAAACTCCGACTCGGTATAATAAAATTAAAAGCTTTTACCGTAGCGCAACCGACGGTGCATTTCTCATCTGTTTTTCTCCATCTTGGAGCTCCTCAAAACACTCGAAACGCGCTTATCCCCTGCTTATGATCGCTTATAATAGACCGCATACTAGCGTCCTCCAACTTTCACGAACTTAAAAACAAAGTCGAGAACGTCTTAAAGCATTTCCAAGGTCGCTGTTTACTTTCTGACCTATAATATCGTGGTGTAGTCAGGAAGTTTATGACAAGTTATGTCTCAAAAGATAATGATGAAATAAGTATATAAAAAAAGCTTTTAGTTATAAATAAATTAAGATTTATATCAAAATTCCACTATATTTAAATTTTGTATGTACACATTATATCGGAAAAATAACGGAACTTTTTAAATAAAAAAAAACCAATTAGTTATTTTGCCAAAATTATTTTTTTTATTCAAAATACATCGCTTCTGCATCAATACATCGCTGGATACATTCAACAAATGCTAGCATAGTTTTTCATGTCGCCTTTCGGACATTGTCGCTTTTCGGACGTTGTCATGGCTAGTTAGAGTTTTAAGAATAGGAAATAATCACATAGACTTTTCGTTTGTTTAAATCTTCGGTCAAAGTCTGGTGAAGCATGTCTTTGGTCGTATTTAATTCCTCCGCTATCCATCTCACAGTCGAATTTGCATCGTAGGTGATCATTTCACGCACAATTTCCACCAACTCATTGTGATTTTTGTTTTATGGCTGGCCGGGTTTCGGGTCGTCTTCCAAAGTCCTAATTATGGTGGTCTTGTTTTATAAAGGAGATTTTCAGCTTGCAGATTATGTGTTCATTCAATAGATGGCACTAGTGGTTTTCTATAAATTTTAAAAGTTTCAGCATTTTTCCGAGATACTGTGTATCACAATTGTTTCGACACACAGTCGATAGTAGTTAGCTACAACCTAAATTGCCCATAGACTTGATAATACCATAAATCATGATAGCAGAGAAATCAATTTTTTCAATATCTTTAATGTTAATATATCCTGTCAATAACAGTAAAAATACTACGTGCAAAATAATTAAAAACATATACAGAAAAAGTTACCAAGTTAGTTTCTAAACATTTGACAAAAACAAATAATATAAATATCGCTTTCAAAAATCTAGTTAAAGTATACAGTTGAATTGTTAAAAGATTACCCGTGTGTCATTAATATTTATCTATATGATTTAAATCAAAAATTATTAGTCAAATTAGTACTAACTTTCATAATGGACGTGGTTGGTACCTCGAAAGACGGACATTTATGTTTATGATTTAAATTAACGATACATTTATTTGTATATATTTATAAAATGAAACTATAAATTGTCTTGTTATAAATCGATATTTTAACGTAAAATTAAAACGTATAATTTCGAGAGTGTGTTATGAAATTGTAAAGTTTTCTGTCATAGATCGAACGTAGAATTTTATAGGTTAAAATTGTACGGACAATTTCAAGTTATCACGAAATTTTAGGGAAATAGACAATGAATGAAATTGTTTTGTTATTGGTCAAAACAATGAATGAAATTATTTTGGTATTGATCAAATTCCCTATTTTATCTGCTCTATAAACATTGTTGTTGATACCAATCTTTATATGATAAAAATGTTACTTAGTTGTGGGAAAATTTAGGTCTTTTAACAATTACATTACACATTTATTATAAACGTATATATATAAACGTATACAAGGTATTTCAACCTTCCATTTTAGTTCCTTCGGGTAAGTCTGTAGTGTCAGGGTCTTTGCACGAGGTTTGCTTCTTCTAGGAGAATAATTAACTGGATTATATTCTTTTCTTTTTTTAATAGAATACACTGTTTTATTGATATTTTTAATGCTGCTGCTCTTTAACTTTTAGTACATATATATTACAATGTGATAATGCAAAATAGGTAAACCGTGATCAAATTAACTATTCCTTAATTCTGGAATGGATGAAAGAGACTTTAAAGGTCCCCCCGTTAATTTTTTCTATTTCATAAAATACTCATAGACATTGAGTATAAATTGTTGGGCTTGCAATTTCAGTGTTTTTCCCAACATTATCTGAAATCACACAAAATGTTAAATGAAATATATATACCTGGAAAGCACTTCAATTTTTCCCTTAATATTTTGAAACTGTTGTTTACCTTTTAGTATATTTTTAGAATTAGCGAATATAAATTCAATTTTTATTAAATATTTGTAATAAAATGTCTTTAGTTAGGTTAGAATTATTGAAGGATGTAAAACTTCATGAATTTTTATAAATACTTACCGATAACAAAATAATCAATAAGAGTAATTGTTATAAGAACTTATTTTACAATAAATTATGACTTTACAGCATAAAATTTCAATAAAACACAATAACAAAACAAGTCAAATGATAACCACCTTTCAATTATTTGTTACTTTCTCTTTCTACCCCTCTGTAACGCTATTGTTATGTACTGTTCTTATCCGAAGACATACGTATTGCTTTTTCATCTCCTTCTCTCTCGTTCGGTAAAGAAAATAAACATACTGAGACAATGTCTATGATATAGGAAATTAATGACGTCAGTTAATAACGCACGGGTAACCTCTCAGCGGTTTAATTTTAGTCTAGGACGTCCCATTAAAAACAATAAAAGTAAAACAAATAAACTATAAATCTGGGGTTTATCTAATTGAGTGCGGTTCGGGTCCAAATGTTTATGTTAAACAAATAGGAAGGTCTTTTTCCATCAGGCTTAATGAACACAAAAGAAGTTATATTAAGAATCAAAATAATTCTTATTATGCTAGCCGCTTAACTTTAGAACATTACACTTTCAATGATAATTTTTAAATGTTACATAATAAAAATAAATAATAAATAATAAATAATATAAAACTAAATCTATTAGAGAGTTTAGAAATTAGTAAAAGGAAAAAAAATGGTTATTTTACTAAATGACCAGGTAGATCATTGTGCATGTAGAATTTAAAAAAATGCATTTCCCCACTGTCATCATTTATGGTATTATTAGGTCGATGGACAGTTTACAAATACAGTTCGTATTTGAAAAAGGCACTGTGTGTCAGAACAATTTTAATATGTACAACTTTTAAATATAGTGATATATTAAGATAGTTAATACAGTTTGCAGTTTGCAGTTGCACATTTTTGCTTTACGTGCCTTATAAATAGGAGTGTATAGTGAAAAGTTAGATAGTTTTTGATTAAAATATTGTTTTTTTTTGGTCTTAGTTGTGTTAGTCTTCATTTGGCTCGATTCACTTAATCGAACAATATTTAAATTTTTTTATGTCTTTCAAACAGTACGACTTGTCGAATTTTGTAAAATAGTCCTCCGTTTCGTCTACGATCTCTTTATTTGATGTGATTTTTTTTCTAGCCAGCCATTTCGTCATATTTGGAAAGAAAAAAAAATAGGCAGGGGGCCAAGTCCGAAAAATAATATGGATATTGCATTAGTTCTTAGCGCATATAATCCAATTTCTCTATGATAACAAATATATCTAAATTATCTGCTTGGGAAGACGGTTAAAACAGCACCAAATATCGTATCGGTTTGAAATTTATACAGTGTTACTAAAAATTAAGCTATTTTTCAGCAATGTAATCATCCCTGCGATCGTACTGTTATCTGTCGGAAAAATATTTGATTCTTCACTTTATCCTGAATTAACAAAGAAAAGAATAAGTTTTCTTCTTGAATTATCGCAAACAATCTATATGTAGCTCCATTTTGTCTGTCCCACATTTAACAATAAACAGCCAGCGAAACAATAAAATCTAAGTGAAAAAGTCGAGAAGTATTTTCTGGCGAGGTGTGGTTACGTTCGTTTTAGGGAACTAAATGAAAATGAATGGAGTATTAGTTGGGATTGTCGGCTAAATCAGTCTTAATACCCCTAAAAAGAACTTATGGCGGTCTTTGGTTTCTATTTTCACTTTCAATTGGTTAAAATTGAATTAGTTCAAAGCGAGAACTAAAACATAAGTACGAGTGTGAAAAGTTTCTAGCCTAATACAGAAACAAGTTTTTTATTTGTCAGATTCAGTTTTATTTTTCGACATATTCTCCGTTTAATTCTATATACTTTTCCCAGCATTGCTTCCATCTCTTTAATCCGTCAAAATAATAATTGTTTTGCAAAAATAGTCGTTTACGAATGTGATGGCCTCCTGATCCGATGAAAATCTCTGTCCTCTGAACGAAACTGTGAGCCTAGGAAGGAGAAAAAAATCGCCGGGAGCCAGACCTGGTGAATACGGTGGGTGGTTAATCAATTCGAATTTCAATTTGTGAATTTTTGCCATGGCGACCACCGAAGCGTTGTCTTGGTGGAACAAAATTTTATTTTTTCTTCAAATGCAGCCGTCATTCCACAATTTTTGCCTCTTGGTTGTCCAGTAATGATGGCCCTGTTATTGTTTTTCCCATTCATTTTCATTTTCACTCCGCCATCACTTTCCCAGCTGATGGAACAGTCTTCGCCTTTTTCGGATTGATCCTTCGCAGTCCACTGTTTCGATTGTTCCTTGGTTTTAGGAGGGTAGTGGTGTATCCCAGTTTCATCTACATCGTCGTTAAAGTTCCGACTAAGTGCTTCAACAGGGCTTCGGAAATATTCTGAGTAAGTAATCGTATCATCCAACGGGCGGTTAGCTTTTTCATACCCAAATCTTCAGTCAATATATGACAAACACTTTCTCTGCAATCTCCCTAACCTTAATTCGACTGTCATCTAGCACCATTTAGTGAACTTTTTCAATGTTATCGGTAGGGGTTCATTGTCAACCAGCTTGTAAGACCACGTTTAAATTCAACTGCCTAAAATTTTACGGTGGCAAATGATGGAATGAGTCCCCGTAAACAACATCCATCTCGGCTTTGATTTGTATAGGGATATTTCCTTTTATTCCAATGACGGCACGATATTCGATTTTTTCCTTCTTTACAGAAATACCAACATCGACTGGTATGACTGAGTGTTAAATAACAACTGAGTATCTAATATTGCTGAAATTTTCAAGGTTATCTTTCAACGCAAGTCCAATAAATATATTACCAAAATGTTTTTGACGATAAGCGCCAGTTTCATATTGAAGCTGGAAACTTTTCAGACCACCCTTGTAGGTTAGAAAGGGCGATTTTAATAAATCTAGAATTTGTCAATACGCATGAGAATCGAGACGTAAAATCAATTGGAATAATTCCAACACGGTATTAAAAGAATCGGTAACAAAATACAGAAGATTAAAAGAAACTGCTATAATTAATTTAAATACAAGTAACTATATTGCTACGCCTTCGGTAGATTTAAATTCAATGTGGTTCCCGATTCTAAAGAATACAATTAAAAATGTTTTAAGTATTTCAATACACAATTAGTACAGTAATCAATGACACAGTAAACCTATTCGAGCACCAGTAACAGTAACTGCTTGACCAGCCTAATTTTCAAAAAGTATGGTCCAATGACGCCTCCAACCCTAAATCCGCACCAAACAGTGGATTTGCATTTGTTTTTCGACAATAACATGTGGGTTCTCTGAATTCCAAATGCATCAATAATGACGATAAACGAAGCCATCAAGGTGAAAAATCAGCATTCAGTTGTAAAATAATCCATTTAACAAAGTGTCTTCGCTGGGCATGGTCATTGGGATGCAGTTCTTGTATTAATAGAACTTTGTAAGCATGAAGACACAGATCTTTAGTGAGTATACGCTCTAGAGAGCTTCTTGAAATTTGCAATTTTTGTCCACGACGTCGAATGGATGTTCCTGCACTTCCACCAACACTTTCACGCACTGCTTCGATGTTATCATTTGAACGGCTTGTTATTGGACGACCAGTGTGTTTAGTGTCCCCAACTGATTTAGTCTCCCTGAATTTTTTAATAGCTCTCTTCACAGTTGTCGAAATTAAATCATTATCATTATCAGTCCGTGCCGATCCACTGCAGGATGAAGGCCCGCACTTCCACTATTTACATGGTCCAGATAAAATAGTTGTTTATATATATATATATATATATATATATATATATATATATATATATATATATATATATATATATATCATTAGCAGCCGATCCACTGCGGGATGAAGGCCTCTTCAGCATGCTTCCAACTTTCAAGGTCCTGGGCTTTCCTCTGCCACTCTGGTCCAATATACTTAACGATGTCATCAATCTATCGTGCTTTCGGTCTTCTTCGCGGGCGTTTGCGATCAAACTGTATCCACTTCAGGATTGCCTTGGTCCATCTGTCATCCCATCGCCTCGCTATATGGCCTGCCCATCTCCATTTCAATTGCTTTACTATTCCAATGATGTCACATACGTTTGTTTGTTCCCTGATCTATTCGCAGGACTTTCTGCGAATTTTCTAAAACTGAAATTCTTCTGTCCTGAGTGAAGTTATTGAACATAACCAGACTCTCTTTCAGGTTTATTTTTAAGTCAAATGATTCGCCAGCCCTTTGCAGTTCTTGTATGCGTTTTTGCAGCTCCTCTGGGTCTTGTGAAAGGAGAACGATATCATCTGCAAATCTAAGATGGTTTAATTTTGCACCATTGATCTTTACACCATCCTGTTCCCAATCCAGTTTACGGAATACTTCTTCAAGGCCAGCCGAGAAAAGAATAAGCGATATTGCGTCACCCTGCCGTACACCTCGTTCTACATTAATTTCCACATCAAGATCATCAAGGTGAATTATGGCTCTAGCTCCATCCTATATCGATCCTAATAGGTTTACACATGCTTGATCTACCCCTTAGCTAAGCAGTGCATCCATTATTGCATGCTTTGAGATGGAGTCAAATGCTTTTTCGTATTCGATAAAAGCCAAGTACAGTGGCATGGTGTATTCGTTGTGCCTTTCTATGGCCTGCTGAAGAACCATTTATATATATATATATATATATATATATATATATATATATATATATATATATATATATATATATATATATATATATATATATGTATACATGTAAACACAAATGCGCAATTGCCCCATCTTTTTTGTCGAACCAAGTGGATTAATAATAATGAAGTAAATTCGTTACTTTTTATAAATTAATAATTATAAAGTTTATTTACTATTATAAGTAAAATTTGTGAATTTCTGTAACGATTTTAAGTTTTAGGAAAACAAAAAAATTCCATCATTATTTTGGCTCATAAGTATCGTTCGTGCTTCCTTAAGAAGCGAAACGATATGCAACTTTTATCAAATGTCAAGAACAGTCATTACCCACTTAATAACCAACTAAAAAAATAGAAATGGAAAAAAATCAGTTTTTTTTATTATAGTAGTAGTATCAACTACTCTTTAACTTAGTTCTTGAACATAACCTAATTCAAAATATAAAAAAAACGCTTTCTTCAAGACTCTTGTCTTACAATATCAAACGTAAAATGCCTTAAATATACAGCCTCAAAGACGGCTGGCTTGGCTCAAAGATAGAACGTTAAGAGATATTTATCCTTTCACATAGTCGAAAGAAACCAGATTAAAATATGTAGAGGTTGTTTTATGCAGCATATTAAGTAAATCTTTTTTTTTGTGATGGGCGTCTTTATAAGTTTCCTGTTGTTTTGAGTATTAATATAAATAAGATGTAGGGTGGATGTACTGTTTGTGGACACTGTACCGTTTAAGGCCATTTTGAGATTTATAGTGAAATATTAAGTATTTAGTTCTTACTAATGGTATTATATAGTATATTTATAAGGTTTTTTAATATGTTGGCAACGCTGTGAACTCCTTCCTCTACTCGTTCAAAGTATAGTTTCAGAAATTATTGAAAACATATCTGGATGCATGGTGTATCTCAGCAATTTTAATTATCTCTAACAAGAATCTTAAGAACGACTCTGGTAAGTAAATCATTGATATTTATCAAATATCATAATATTCTTTGAATGTTTATGTTATATACTACTTAAATAACTTAATAGTTAATAAAATAAATAGATTTACCGATAATAACCAAAAATATGAATAAAATAGCCCATGGCCACAACTGGCACAGCAAAAGCAGACAAGTGCTACTCTTGGTCATACCATGGCCACAAGTGGTGCATAACTTTTCCAGTTTTTGCTATAATACTTATTTATTTAATATATTACGTTATTTAGGCGTATAATATTCAATTATTAACGCATAAATAGCCAATAAAAGATTTTAATCATTAAACTAAGAATTAATTTTTTTATTATTTTATATTTTATAGGTTAAAATGCCATCGGGAATAAAAGAGAAGACCGTGGAGAAAATTCCTTTATCAACAAATACTATAATTAGTAAACCTAAAAGGACATTTTTTACTTATTCGGAAACTGATTTAAATATAGCCTTGGCGTTAATTAAAAATGGGACCGCTATCTCAGCGGTTAGTAATTCTCAAAATCATCAAAGTATATCTAACGAACCTGATTCACAAAAATCGGCGCAAGTTTTATTTCATCGAGAATGAGTTGAAAGCAAAATAGATACTGATCTTTTACAACGTTTCAAAAATGCAAGTGCTACTGATATTGGTTGGGAAACTGATGAAAATACGAGATTTTGTATAATTTTTGGGTCGAAGCTGCAAAAGATGAAGCAGACGGGGAAAATAAATTGTAATCTTCATCTTGTCTTCCTCTAGCATCTGAAGATCCTTCTCCTTTGATTTCCAACGATAATATGTTAATAATGTTATTAACGATAGTATGTTATTGAATTGTTTCCTGAATTTCTTACGCCTAACCTTAATGACCGTGAGTACGATTGAAAAAAACTCAGTTGAAATATAATTCCCCTCACATACTATAAATAAGCTACAATCATTGGACGTTGCCGTATATGGGTCAATCGAAAAGTACTTTGGGCAAGAAATTGCAACATTCCACAGAGCTCACCTAGGTAGAATCATCACTCAATTAGACATGACTTCTATTTTAAACCCCGCTTATTTGAAGGGTGCGTCTGCTATGAATTCCGTTAGTATATTAAGTGCTGCTGGAATAGGCCATATTCCAGCAGCACGGAATCCATATAATAATCCAAATAATAACAGAAATTTATTTCAAGACTGTGAGTTTGCCCTTGTCTCAGTGACTGATCAATCGCAAATAGAAATCCAGTCTACGTCTGATACTAATACGCTTCAACCCAGTACTGGTATTCTCCAGTCGACACTCCTAAAGACACCTCCACCTATACTGTCGGTTGTATCTGCAGCTACGGCTACATCAGCTATACCCCTAGCATTTACTGATCTCCAGTCAACAGCTGGTCAGATTCTCGAGTCCATACGTCCGATTCCAAGTGCTCTAGGTCAAAAAGTGACACAAAGGAAGAGAAAAAGTCAAAAAGTTGAGATTCTGACTTCTACACCTGTTAAAGTGAACCTAAAAAACAAAAAATTATTAAGTCTGAACAGCGTGCTGTTAAAAATTTTGGAAAATAGGATACATTAACTTCTAGATATATACAAAAACTATCTTCATCCAGAATTAATAAAAAAAATCAGTACGAAATACCTTCAAAACCGCTTGTGATTTCATCACCAGCTGAATACTGGATACAATGCTCCGGGTGCAAGAACTGGACTCACGAAGCAAGTTCTTCTTATCTTGGAAGTGTAGTATATTTTTGTGATGATTGTTAAGATCAATAATGTTTGGCATCTTCCAGAATCAGCTTGCCTGATACCTTGAACCATCTTTTCCGATATGGTATGGCCAAGACGAATCAAACCAAAGACTTCATTTGTTGATCTCGTGTTACGGTTGCCATGAAAATTATTAATATTTATATGATAACTTTGAAAGTATATGAAAAGTTGATTTTATGAAAAATAAAGACGAATTTAAATCTCAATGCCAAGTTTTTTTTTTTCATTATTAAGTTATGTGAACCATCTTGTTCTCTCTTCCTCTACATGATTCTGAGACCATAAATTACCTATTTTCAACAAAAACTGAATTTTGAATTTTTTAAGGGTTACCCCCTTTTACCTTGTCACTGACGATTTGATATTTTGAAAAGTCATAAAAATTATTGTTCTATCACGTTGACACGGAGTGTATTTTTGAATTGATACTAAATATCGGTTATACGAGTGTTGCCATTTATGTATCCGGAATTAGTAAGAATAGTGTTGCTAGGAACCATCTGACATATACATTGTAAAGTTTGATAATGTTGACTGTATACGTATTCAAAACGTTTTATTCATAGGGATGCTCAATTCTTCTATTGGAACCTTTGGTGTGAAACACTAAACTTGAAGAGATTTACCACTAAACATCAAAACACTCTTTTGAACTGCTCGACGCACGTTTCGCTAACCATGTTAGCATCATCAGGAGATGATTTAACCTAATTCTAAAACTAAACTATGTTCTATTTATATGAATACCATACCTAACGAAGCGTGGTAAAATCATGAACCGTGAAGTGTACTAAGCCTTATATTAATAATTACAAAAGTTGACTGAAAGGAATAGGTCCTTTATCTGGGTTCATGATTTTCTTACATTTTTCTATTTGAATGCTTTCATATGCATCCAAAGCCCTATTATTATTATGGTCATGTTCGATTGCATGTTGGGCAACACAAGATTTTATTTATACCGAATACCGATATTTATACCGAAAAAATACGAGGAGTGAAGAGAATTAAGTGTACCGTGTAAGTGAGTAATTTTAGTGCATTGTTATTCGGTGACCTTCTTAAGGATAGATACGTGAATCATTATTAGTGTCGAAAAATGGAGGGGAAAAAAAGGAAGGGTGATAAACTTAAAGGTATGGACTACTGGAAAAAGTGGTGTAGTGAACGGGTTTCTAATAAAGAAACAAATTTGGATTTAGCTATCAAAGCTTTAGCTACCTTGCATGCTGATAAGAAGACTATGATGACAAGCGGGCCCTCGACCTCGACCTCAATCACAATACCGAATGTCGAAATCGATGCCATGTCGCTGGTGTCCTGTTCGATACCTTCAACTGCCGAATCTACATCTAGTCTGCAACAGGCCAGCTTACCTGTTACCTCATCTTTTACAACTGTAGCTAAGTTGGATGTTGGTTTTTACGCGAATCAAGAAAAAATCTTGGATGAATATTTTAAAGTCCAAATTTTAAAAACGCCATGGAACCCACCCAGAGATTATAAGTTTTCTATTTCCACAAAACGAAATTTGCGCTTTCAATTGAAATGGTTGGAGAGATTCCCCTGGTTATCATATTCGGAATATAAAAGTGGAGCATACTGCAGAGTTTGCGTGGTAATGGGACGTTCGCTTGATGAAGGTAAAGGCGGTCATCAAAGGATCGGTCAGTTGGTAACCGAACCTTTTTGTAAGTGGAAAAATGCCCTAGAAATATTTGAAGCTCATGCGAAATCGCGATACCACAAGCGAAATTCAGAACTGACAGATAACTTTCTAAAAGTAATGTCTTCGCAAGCTTTTTCGGTCACTGAACAGCTGATAAAATGTTCCTTGAGTACATTCCAACGGTCGATGTTTCAGGATCCGGTCTCGCAAATCTTATTATTACAGCTCTGAAAAAGCATGGACTTGAATGTTCTCATGTGGTTGGTCAAAGTTACGATGGGGCTGCAGCTATGAGTGGGTATTTGCACGGTGCCCAAGCTTATGTTCGCCAAGAATGTCCTCTTGCTCTTTATGTACACTGTAGTGCACACACTGAAATTGCATTGGGATTGTGCAGTCTGTTGGTTCCTACTTTCGACATTCTGCTCAACGCACTACTTTATTGAAAGAAAAAATTCAAGAGATATTACCCGTCGGTAACCAAAAAAGCTTGCTCTCAATGTGTGAAATACGGTGGGTCCACAAACATGAAGCTATTATAAGATTCAGGAAAATTTATTCAGCGATTGTGAATGCTCTCGAAGAACTCCAATTTAATCACAATAAGGAAACATCGCAACAAGCCGCCCAATTGCTAAGTACGCTTCGATCTTTTCGGATTTTGTGATGTGTTTAGTGATTCTTCAAAAAGTTATGAGCTATACATTGTCGCTATCAAAACAATTACAGACAATTGATATCGATCTTATCACGGCATTTAAACATGTAGATGATGTTATTAATGTCTTACAACTCCTGAGAAACAACACTGACGTCGAATATCTTCATCTCTATGAAAACGCAAAGGTTTTACTGGAAGAAATTCATTCCATTTCTTGATCATACAATTCAACAATTGGTTGAAAGGTTTACCAAACATCGTAAAGTTGTATCAGCATTATCTGGTGTGCTACCTTCAAATTTTACTGCCAGTTCTGAAATTGAAGAAGCAATTTCCATGTACTCGTCACTGCTTCCCGAAAGCAACATATTAGTGGTTAAAGCAGAACTTGAAGTATGAAAAACAGTGATGACAAGTATCTCGCCTACCCCGAAATTTAGTTTGGAATGCCTAGATATGTGCGAAAAAACCTTTATCCTAATATTTACACCTTACTACAAATCTTGGCTACCATTCCTGTATTCACTGCTACCCCAGAAAGGTCTTCTCGAGCCTAAGGAGACTGAAAAACTATTTACGAAACACTACAAGTGAAAACAGACTTAATAGTTTGGCTGTCATGAACATTCACTATGGAGCAGAAATTCATGCAGATTAAGTAGTGGATATATTTAAAAAAAAACCGAAGATTTCTTCTTTAATGGTTTTAGATTTAGCGCAGAGGAACGAAATTAATTTAAACATTTCATTTAAAGTTAAGAACTTTATAAATATGTCGTAATTTTTCCGATGAACATATAGATATTAAATTTCATGTAAGTATATTTTTGTTGTTTTATTTACTTCAAACTAAACCCCCCCAAAACTAAATCCTGGCTACGCCCGTGATCCTTACATAATATTAATGGCTTTCTACAAAATAGTGAAAAACTCACAGATGAAATGGAAAACTCGTTAAAAGAATGGTTCTTTTAATAGTAAAAAACATAAATATTTTCGGCGATCGGTATATACAATTCGACGACATTGCGTGAAACCGTAAATATCTATCGCAGCAACATTCGGCCGCTGAGTGCCACAAAAAAGCATTCCCACAAAAATATATTTGCGGTTTAATTTAAAATGATCGTTGGTAGACTATCGAATTTGGTCAGTGACCGGATATCACGAATTGATCGCTGTTTCTGTATAGTCGTTTATTTTTCCCGTTTAAACCAACGCTTGTCTAATACGTTTATATTTTACAAGATAATTTAATTACAACTACGCATTTTTTTAGGGTTGGTTCAAAACATCATTTATGCATCCTAATGGGTGTGGCGGTTAATAATTCTTAATTTCTTCTAAAAAAATCATGTTTAATTTGGGAGAAAGGAAAAAATTGGAGGTTAGCTGCACATTTTTCCCATCTCTCTGGCAATTTGCGGATGCCCTTTTAGAAAAACCGTATATCTTTTGAGCTGGTCTAGTCATCAAGCCATTTTTCGACCTCTCCGTAACTGCTGAAGTGTTTCATGGAAAGTACGCTGGCAAGAGTTCCCAGCCAAGTGCATTGCTTTCGCTATGTGTGATCGGACTTTGTCGTGCTGCAAAACCACTTTTCTGTTTGTTTTCGCATTGTGTAAACTGATCATTTCTTGACGACAGCGAATTATTTATTATTTCACCTAGCACACGACACCCTTTTGATTCTTTGAATATAAATCTAACATGAACGAGCCTGCATATCTTTAGGTACATATAAATGGAGATACAAATGGTCATATTGAAACACCGAAGATGACTTATTGCTTTGGAATTTTGGAAGTTTGATCTCAACAACTTAAAAATTTAATAGTAGATTTGAGCAGTTTTAGTTTGCTTTAATCAATAATAAACGCTGAATAAGTGTATCGAAATAAAAACAGTATCGGAAGTAAGGCAAACACACAAAAATATGGTTAGTTGTTCGGCTTTGTTCCCTGACACGAAAAAATAAAAATTCAGGAGTAACATTATATAGGTAAATTCTTTTAATAATGAATTTGTCAGAATATTTAGAAATAAAAACGTATTTTATTTGAATGAAATTTTAGGGTTATGAAGCCAACAACTCGCTTGGTATGCATATGCGTAGTCAAATTAATATTAGGTATAATTAATATAATTATAATATTATTCAAGGTAGCGATTATCTTTTTTTTAACTTAAGTTTTTAACGCATGTTGTAAAATGTTTAGTTTTCTCAAATACTGGGCCTTAAAAAAATCAAATTATTTTTTAGGTATCGTTTGCAGGTTCATTTAAACTGGAACGGAAGCTGCAATGTGAGCACTGTATTTCATAACAATTTGGGAATAACGGGAACTTCTTAAATTCTTTAAACATTAAACAACTTAAAAAAAATCTTTTCTTAAAACATACAATTCAGGATGGTTTGAGTTACCCAAGTTTTGATATAATTTTGTAGCAGATGAAAAATTCGAAGTATATATATATATATATATATATATATATATATATATATATATATATATATATATATATATATATATATATATATATATATATATATAGCATATGATTCTACTGACCGCGAATCTTTATTTCGAATCTTGAAAGAACAAGGACTAGATCTGAAAACGCTGGCAATTATTAAAGCAACATTAACTAACACAAGGTCAAAAGTTAAATTCATGGGTGACATCTCAGAGGCCTTCGAAATTAAAACTGGAGTGAGACAAGGGGATGGACTCCCGCCGCTATTATTATTTAATTATGTTATATTTAACTGTGTTCTAGAAAAAGTAATACAGGAGTGGCGTGAAGCCGGCCCTGAATATTGACCAGCCCATTAAACTGTGGAGAATCAACATCAAAATAGATTGTCTGGCGTTTGCTGATGATTTAGCAATTGTGGCTCAAGATGTATTAATGGCACATAAACAGATTGAAATCCTAAAAGAAACAGCAGAAAAGGTAGGACTCCAAATTTCCTTTGAAAAGGCACAATACATGACCTGCAACAGACTAAGAACACCATTTCAAAAAACAAAATATGGTAACATCAGATGAGTCTCTCAATTCAAATATTTCGGTGAAATAATCATTGAAAATGGGTTGGAAAAAGCGGCCAATAAGGGTAGATGTCAAAAAATGGAAACGGCATTGAGACTTACACAAAATATTTACATCAAAAAATGCCTATCTAAAAACACAAAACTGATACATTACAACACAGTTATTAAGCCAGAATGTCTATATGGGGCAGGAACGCCCATTTTGAATAGAAAGAGAGACATCGAGGACATTGAAAAGAAGGAAAGAAAAATCATAAGAAAAATCCTAGGCCCCAAACAAATAAATGGCACAACATACCGACTTCGAGAAAACCAAGAAATCAAACAATACACAGATATACAGAAGGTGTCGATGGTGATGTGCAGCGTCGTATTGTGATTGGTGATGTTCCAGAAGAGTTTGCTGCCCACAAAGAGGTGACAACATCTGAGGCACCATCAACATCTGTGTCTCGCGCGTCAAGCCTCTCTTCGATATTGACTGAAATTGGTTCAGTGCAAGCAACTACACTTGGTAAAAATCAGACCGTGAATGAAAGCCAATGGAAAGTGCCATTCTAATTTTACTGGAAACAGTTTTGGTATTGAAGGAATGGAAACGATAATAAACGATTAATAAAGAAAAACGATTAATAAATATTCCATAAACATTAAATATTTCGTGTATTTACTTCATTTTCTCACGTTTTCAACAGGTTTTTAAGGTGTCTCAACTTACCCGATAATAAATCTTTTTGTCCAAAATGTAGGTAATTGGAAAATTGGATATATTTTTTTTTGGGATTTTGAAATATCGTTTTAGTATGGCTTTTCCAACGGTATAATAAATCCTTCGATATCTTTACCCAGTACAATTTTTTGACCAAAAAATAAAAAATGTCTCAACTTAAATATATATATATATATATATATATATATATATATATATATATATATATATATATATATATTTATATATATATATATATATATATATATATATATATATATATATATATATATATATATATATATATATATTTATATATATATATATATATATATATATATATATATATATATATATATATATATATATATATATATATATATATATATATATATATCCCCTTAATTGGCTTCTTAATCCCTATGTTGCATGGATTTTCAGCCAGACAGTAATAAATTACGGTCTCTATATATATATATATATATATATATATATATATATATATATATATATATATATATATATATATATATTGGATTCTACAGAAACATCCGGAATAAACGGTGAAATTCCGATTGCTTCGCATCCAGTGACGACACTTTGATACAAAAGAGCAAGCAACAATGCGGCTTAATTAAAGCCGCCGAATTTCAAACGCTTTGCCAAATTAATAAACAAAAAACACGATGTATAAACAAACAATGACGTCTGGATACAACAACCGAAGAAACACCGGTGTCTCAAATTATTTGAATGACGTCATTTTTGTCACGCAAAAAAATTACCTATCAGGAATTTTACAAGAAATCTTTTTACACGTAAAAATACATGTAATTTATAACACATTGATGGAATTTACCTTGAAAAATCGTTAAAAGTTGATCACTTTATAGATTAATGCAAAAATCACGAGAACTGTTTTTTTATTTTTACAACACGTTGTTCGGCAGAGGTACAGATAATGCTTGCGCTTTATTTTTAAACTTCTTAAAAGTGAGGTATTGGTTCTACAACAATTTGACATAAATGACATTTGACATGTCATTGTCAAAAAACGGAGAAATGGCGGTGTCTCAACTTACCTGACCCAATGTCAACTTAGCCGACAAAACCCTATACATATATTATATACTTTAAATTACATAAATTTATTTTATATATACTTTAAATTACAATAAAGCGGAAATCTCTTAATGATTTTGAAAGGCTTTGGCATAAGAACTGGAAACTTGGTGATGTAGTTTTCAACAATACTACGAAGCATAATTTGGTGCTATTGCTAAAAAAAAATATAATAAACAGTCACGTAGGTAAGGGGTAATTGTGCCATTTTTATAAATAAAAATTAGTAAAGTAGATGTTTTTGAATCACCCTCTAAAATTTTTGACCCTTTTTAAAAAAAAAGACTATAAAAAAAGGAAAATATGTATCACTTTAATAAAATACAGATTATGCTGTAATAATATGATTCTGATTATAATGAATTTATGTTTGAGATGTAATGATTCTAAACTCGAAGATATTTACTACTGAATACCAAATTATTCTTTTAAACTTCTCGACGCCCCTAAAGATCTTAACATCATCAGTGAATGATTCAATCTGAGAGATTCAGAGAGATAATTCAATCATGAGATTAAATCATCTCCATAATGCTAATGTGATTTGATGTTTGGTCGTAAATTTCTTCGAGTGGAGTGATTCACACCGGCTCCAGCAAAAGAATTTTTGTAATGATTCTCTTGTAATGAAGTAATTCTATTAATTTTATTAACTGATGACCAAATTATTTTTGTTTACTAGATTAACTTCACTGAAACAAATGTGCCATACAGCAGCAAATAGCAAATTTATTATTTAAAAAACGGTTATAGTAAACAAACGAGAGGTTTTGTCCCGCAGACCCATCTCGATCAAACTAAAGGGACGATTAAACAGGAACAGTCGTCGGTCAGCACGTTCCGCCAGCCCATTAATTTTTAAATTATTGTAAATAAACCCTGTTTGCGTGGTTTTGTTTTGAATAAGGGTCGTGTAACTACATAAAATAGGGGATTAATAATTTACGAGGACGACCTGGCGGTTAGTTGAAACGAGAAGAAATGTGAACGTGAACTCTACGGATACGACGTGTTCGTATACATCCGTGGTTCAAATATGAATGTCGGAAAGTTGTAACATCCTTTCCGATTTTTATTTTTTAATGTGTATTAGAGAACAAAGAAAATTCAACATAATGAAAATATACAGGGTCGCTATTATGTATGGAAACGGTCAAATATAATATCTCAATTACAAAGCTAATTTCTACTATCTAATGTAATCAATTACAAAATATAATAATAACTATACTAATATCTACAATATTAAAAAAAAAAGGTACTATAATAAAAACAGTGGCGGCTCGTGAGAGAGCGCGTTGGGGCGCCGCCCCTCCAGCATTTGTCACACTAAACAATTTTTTAGAGCAAAATATCATATTTTATTTCCGTTCAGTTTCTTTCCTTTAACTCATTTTTCACCTCCTGTATAGGATTTCAATAGCACTAAAAGTAAAAGGGAGGACGGAGAAAGGAAAAAAAGATCTTCAGCAGCACTGTTTTCTTCTACGCCCTCCCACCTTAAAAACCCACGAGCCGCCATTGAATAAAAATAAAACAAAATTCAAAGAGAAAAGGAAGTAAAGCAATACATTAATTACGTTGAAAGTAATTGTCTATACTGAATATAAAGTTGCATAATAAACGGTATTACCTTTAATAAACATAATAAAAACAAACTCAATCATTAGCTTATAAAATAATCACGCACACATGAAGTAATCACGTCAATTTATGGCGCAATGAACTATTATTCATAACACAATCCGCTGAAATACTATTAAAAATAGAGCACATAAAATATAATGGTGATTTAATGGAAACATTGTTCAAAACCAGATTAGATTAAAATGACAACGCAAGTCTATAGTGCATCCTCATTATACGAAAGTTCAACTGACCGAGCAAGCTTGGACAATTTTATTGTCGAACCATTTACATAAAAATTTCACAGAATGATAACATCTTCTTAACTCCAACAGCAACTGATGACGATCAAAGTCTCTCTCTGGGTAAACAAACGTTAAAGCATTTAAAATAAAGAAACTTTAACATCGCCGTTGTACATCATCTAAATGTTTTTATGGTTTTTGTAATGTGGGCTCCACACCACAGAACCATACTCCATTTTAAATCTAACACAAGCATAGAACAAACTCTTTAGAGCATCGCAATTATCGAACTATCTACAATTACGTATTATAAACCCAAGAGATTTAAAAGCACTATTCGCTACATTATGTATGAGATACCCAAAAGAAAGCTTTGTATCGAGAGTTATTCCTAAATCTTTCAAATTAGTAAGTTATTCCGAAATACAGGTATTCATAGAATAATTAAATTTTAAGTTATTTAACTTATTGGGAAATGTTGCTATTTTGCACTTCTTAATATTTAATTGAAGCCCATTCAACTTACACCAATCATTCACTTTTTTCAAATTTCTCTGCAGTCCCTCACAATCCTAGATTCTGTTTACAATTTTAAAACGTTTCAAATCATCTGTAAACATGATACTTTCACAATCCAAAAGCCCGATGAGATCATCCATTGATGATGACATAACATCAGAAACAACAGCGGACCAAGATTGGAACCCTGGGGTATCCCCATATTTCTATTATATATGAATGACTGGTAGTTATTATAGTTTATTATAGTTTATATAACTATAATATAATTTATATTATATTATAGTTATTATATTTATATGGTGATTAATGACGTAAGATAGTAAGGAATCTGCACAATTTGTCATCCATTCCAAACTCTTGAGCCTAAATCAAATACCATAGTTATGTCCATGTAAATTACATCGACACGTTGTCGAGCATTTAAGGCATTAGCAACATACCGATTGAACGTTACCAAATTAGTTACCGTAGACCTACACTCCAGAAAACCTTGCTGCCTTAGTGAAAGCGTACCCTTAATCGCCTGATATACACGATTATATAGCAACATTTCAAGCAGTTTAGCAAAATTTGACAACACTGTCACTAGTCTATAATTTATGATCAAATGCTTGTCACCTTGCCTGTAAACTGGACATACTTTATATATATATATATATATATATATATATATATATATATATATATATATATATATATATATATATATATATATACATATATATATATATATATATATATATATATATATATATATATATATATATATATATATATATATATATATATAAATTAAGTAAAAACAACAATACTTTTTTTTAAACCTGATACATGTATTCGTGGTATGTTGAAAATGCTTTGAGATCATTTTAAAATTGAAAATTTCATCTTATACAAAAATAATTTCAAATTTTAATTTAAGAAGGAAATAATAAAAGTATTCTTTTGGTAAAATGAGACGAAGCTATTTCTCCAACTCGGTCGGGAATAATTAATACTTTTAACCTCTCGCCAAATAAAATTCCCCGACAAGAACAGATTATCCAATTAGAAAAATAGATGCAGACGTTCGCGGAGAATGGCAAATCTGGCTCAGGTTGCTTCACTTGCCGAAGTTGAATTCGTTCTCGAACTTCGTATTTAAGTAGTTTTCCTCAGTAATTAAGCCGCAGAACTAAAAGTGAAGCTCTGATGTCTTCGGCGGAATTCCGAACGAAAATCGGTTTTTAATTTCATTTATGGTAAAATAGTTTACTTGGAAAATGTTCTATCAGTCATAGTAGATTTAGAAATTCAATGGACGTTTTTGGTTGTTGATGCAAGAAAATTGAGTAATATATCAAGTAATATTCTAAAGGATATTACAATAAGAGTGCAAGATTTGAATTGTGCACCATTTTGGCTGTAATGATTCGATAGGTCAAGAATTGTGTCAGGTCAATAAGAGACAGATAGGAGTTAATAAACATGGAGCTCTACACGATGCAGCAACGCGTTCTTATTGTTAAAGTGCATCTGATTTTTGGTAGAAATAATGTTCTAATTTTATCAACCTTGAAAAGAATAATTAAAATATTCGAAAGTATTGGTTCAGTTATTTATGTGAAACACACGACAGGAGCTTACAAGGACAAGAACTTACCCCTCCGTCACGCCAGTTCAATGGTGGTTAAGGCCAGATGCATTCTGTGAGATTCATTCAATCGTCAGTAAGCTTTTTTAAATTTTAAATTTTTAAAGTAAAATTTTTTTAATTGTATAATTAAAGCAAAGTTGTTTAATTTCCACTTCCACTATTAAAGTGAAAATATATAAGTGGAAATTATATAAATAGGGAGCCACGTTAGCTGCGGTGTCTAAGGCGTCAGTCTTACGTTACGACAGTTAATGTGGACCAGGTTCGTATCCCGTACTAGGCAAAAAAGTTTTTCTAAAATTCTTGTGAATGTTTCTAGATAAGAGTGTAAAATCTGACAAGGAATCACCTCTCAGTCACGCCAGTTCGTGGCTGGGTAAGGCCGGATGCCTTCTGAGAGGTTTTCTACGTTGGTCATTCGCCACTCGGTAGGCTTTTCGAGATACTTTCGGTTAAGCACAAAACCAAGGGTTGATAGCCCGAGGGGGGTGCTGACCGAGGTTTTCGGTAGCTGATGACCGTGGTTCGGAACCCACGTCAAGCTGTAGGTCTAGTAGCCAAATAGCCTAACTAGCTGTTGTGCCTCTAATCCTTACCGTTTTTTACCAAATTTACTAGCAATTTTTGCGTCTTATTATCGTCTTATTATCGTCTTATTATCGTCTTATTATCGTCTTATTATCGTCTTATTATCGTCTTATTATCGTCTTATTATGGTCTTATTATCGTCTTATTATCGTCTTATTATCGTCTTATTATCGTCTTATTATCGTCTTATTATCGTCTTATTATCGTCTTATTATCGTCTTATTATCGTCTTATTATCGTCTTATTATCGTCTTATTATCGTCTTATTATCGTCTTATTATCGTCTTATTATCGTCTTATTATCGTCTTTTTATCGTCTTATTATCGTCTTATTATCGTCTTATTATCGTCTTATTATCGTCTTATTATCGTCTTATTATCGTCTTATTATCGTCTTATTATCGCCTTATTATTATCTTATTATCGTCTTATTATGTTCTTATTTTCGTCTTATTATTCATCTTATTATCGTCTTATTATCGTCCTATTATCGTCTTATTATCGTCTTATTATCGTTTTATTATCGTCTTACTATCGTCTTATTATCGTATTATTATTGTATTATTATCGTCTTATTATCGTCTTATCATCGTCTTATTATCGTCTTATTATCGTCTTATTATCGTCTTATTATAGTTTTAGTATCGTCTTATTATCGTCTTATTATCGTCTTATTATCGTCTTATTATCGTCTTATCATCGTCTTATTATCGTCTTATTATCGTCTTATTATCCTCCTATTATCGCCTTATTATCGCCTTATTATCGTCTTATTATCGTCTTATTATCGTCTTATTACCGCCTTATTATTATCTTATTATCGTCTTAGTATCGTCTTAGTATCGTATTATAGTTTTAGTATCGTCTTATTATCGTATTATTATAGTCTTATTATCGTTTTATTATCGTCTTATTATTGTCTTATTATCGTCTTATTATCGTCTTACTATAGACCTATTACCATCTTATTATCGTCTTATTATCGTTTATTTTTCGATTTAATTTCGATATTATCTAAAATTTTAGGGAAACTTTTATGACTCTTTTAACTACTAACTTTCACCACAAACCTAGGTCTAGCTTATTAGTAGAAATAACGTTGAGGGGAGCGAACGCAGTTTGTCTGTATAATCGACTAATTAACTTAACAATTTAATATAAAACTTTATAGCTTTCAAGAAGACAATTCGTTATTCATAGAAGTATTAGACCGGTTTATGAGACCATAACTAAGTTACAAATGAGCACAATTAAAAACGGAAATGTTGAAATATATTATACCGCGATAATGGCTTAAGATACCCTTGAGATCACGGCAATAATAAGTTAACTATTGGGTTGCTCGAAAATACTTTCAAACTAGCAATACATTGGGCTAATAATATTGTTTGTGTTATTTCAACGATAGAAAAAGAAAATTTTATAACAACAGCAAATTTATAGGGTGATTCTGTTTTGTTTTTTTGATAATTTTTAGTATATTTTACAAGCTCACTATGCAACTTACCAAACAACTTGTTGCTGCTTATTGGAGAAACTAATTAATTTCTACTATATTCAGCTTACAATCTAGTTTTTGCATGATCTGACTGTCGGTTAGTTCGTTCATTTGACATATCTCCTGAATGAACGAAGGTTAAAATAATTGAACGGTATCATGTAGTGCTGCCTTGAGTTGGGAACAAGAGTGTGATTGGAAAATTTGCGTTAGAGAATAAAAAAATCATACGATTCAGTATAATAACTGCAATAATTAAATAAAACGGATATTTTATATAAATCGCTGTATATATACTAAGTGACAGAAAAAGGTATACCCAATAAAAGTTTTTTTAAAATAGTATTTTTTATAAATGTTTCTAGCGACCTTAGAAAAAAAATGATTAAAATTTTAGCCATACCAACGAAGCACTTGTTCATATAAAAAAGTTTGTGGCACTGTCAATTTTTTCTTAAAGATACATCATTTGCAATTTTATTTCATGGCTAGAGTGCGAAAACGTGCAAATTTTTGACAATTGACACAATTTGAGAGAGACCGCATTGTAGGTCTAAGAGAAGCCGGATTATCTTTTGGGGAAATTGAAAGTAGAATAGTGGCGGTTGGTCCATAAGGGTACGTGGGCGGGGGCCCTAGGTAAAAAATTAAAAGGTGAAGTGAAAAAATAATTTCAGAATTTATATTAATTTATTATCAGTTCTGTATACTAACTTTTGTAGTCTAACATCCATAATGTCATTTGCGGCTACGAAATAGGTCGTGGGTTGCCGAAGCGCATCGATTAAAGAACACGTGCTTTGGGCACAGACAAGTTTGTGCCTCTACTATTTTGTTTACTATCGCATGCGAAAAACAAAGATAGCAATGCATTCCTTTGCTAGTAACCCGGAGATTAGACGCATTTATAACGTCATATCTTGGGCGCTGCCCTATTCTCAATAGTCAGGTGTTTTTCGCCATCGCGCTTTCCGACTTTTCGAGTGGTTGCAAAGTGAATGTTTTGAACGATTAGGATAGTGAAGATGAATTCAGTGCAATATATGAATAGAAATAATGCTATATTTACATTTGAGGCCGAATTGTCATGAAAAATCACCAATTAAATTTAATAACTGAATGGTGTGGTACAATAAAAAAAGGTGTATAAGTGTTTTTTGCAAATCTGTCTGCATTTCCTGCTTTCTTTTCTCGTCCATCCAAAAGGACAACTGTTCTGGACAGCATCGCGAAAAGGCGTCTACACCGTGCGGCCCCTACCAGATATGTGTAAACAGTGTGAATACTATTTACATTTACAAAGAAGAATTATAAACATGGCTTGAAGAAATTATAGACGCCGAATCGGATCAAGCTCAGGGGTTGATAAATTATTTTGGTGGATGATAATTTTAAATTTTGGTTGTTTTTCTTCAATAAAATAATGCCTCACTGCGACATTCTCTTTGATCAACTGCAAAGCAGGCAACTAAATACACTTAAAGTTAAGAAGAATTTGTATTTTATGATACTAAGAAATGTAAAACTTTTGGTTGCGATGTATTTTCCTATCCCCTTTCCAAAATTTGGTTATACGTGCCTCACCTGTTTTTTCCCCCACGAACCGCCGCTGAAGAAGAATTAATAGGACAGTTCACACAGTGTTGAGAACTTGGCGACAGTGGACCGACAACAACGACCTAGAGGCACAGGACGCCGTACAGGCAAGACCGAACTCCAGGAGCGCCGTCTTCGGGTTTTGGCCATACGAGACCGTTTGTTAATTGCAAACCAACGAAAATCGGTGGATGGTACGAAAATCATGGAAGGTTAATTGGAATGCGAGCAAACTACCGCAGAATCAGATGTTTTGGGCTCCTTTCTTGCAGATCATATCTGGCTTTACCTTTAACGCGAAACATCGGCTTCAACGGCTGGAGTGATGCAGAGAAAGACGTCAGTGGGATGCGGAACAGAATCGTGTTGTTTTTAGTGACGCTCCTGTATAGGTGGTCATGACGGCCGTGCTCGTGTAAGAAGATATCGTGGAGAATGACGAAATCGTGAGTGCTTCATGGAGAGGCACGTACATCGCATAGTGAATTTTATCGCACATGGTAGTAGGTCACCTTTAGTTTTTGTCCGAGATGGTGTGACTGCTTAGCCGTACGTCGAAGAAATTGTAGACCTCCATTTGTTAGCCTACATATGAACACTTCAAAATCCACTTTTCTAGTAGGATAATGCAAGCCCCCACGATGTACGTTTTACTTTAATCATTTTGGAGGAACTCAAATCAATTTGCTGCAATCCAAGTCTCCGGGCCTTTCCGCATTAGAGCATGTTTGTGATATCATAGGTTGAAGATTGTTCAGGTGCCACATCATCGACAGACGTTGGAGGCACTACGGGGTGAAATTCAAGTAGCATGGAATACTATACCTCAAGAGGAAATTGACCACTTAATTAGTGGTAGTAGTAATATCTAGGTGCCTCCATGAATGTATACAAAGTGGAGGCAAATCCACCCTCTACTGATTGTCGTTCCCTAATTCGTAGTAATTAGATCTTCAAATTTTAATTAGTTGTATTTTTTAATAATAACAATAAATTTATAAAATAGTTTTTCACATTTTATCATTATTTCTTGGTGTTCCTTTTTCTATATCACTTAGTATACATGATCTACAATATAGGAGAAACTATGAACATTTTGTAATATATCCCCCCATATTCGTTTAGAGTTATCACATCAAAAACTTTGTTATAGTCCCATAAACCCCACCTAATGCCTTTATGAATAAGTAATGGCCTAGTTGAAAACTGTAAAGTTTTACCTGAAATTATTAAGTTAATTAGCCGATTATGTAAATAAAGTGGCAGCATTCGCTTAACTCAACTTTTGTTGCTGGATATAAGATTAGTCTTCGTGCTGGGTAGATAGTGTTACTCGTTCCTGTCGCACCCATAATGAGATTGTGTCGAATCTAAGTTTTCCCAAAGCTTTAGATAGTTTATAATGGGTAATTGAAAATTGGATGATGGCAATTTTGTTATAGTTTAACTCGATAGTGTGAAAGAGTGTCGGAAATTGAGTTTCATAAGTTGCATTTGCATTGAATTGTTTTGATCAAATATTTATGAAAATGTATCTCATAAAGTGCATATTTGAGCGTTTGCTTCTATAACAAAATAAATTGTCTTAACAATCAAAGTATTGGCCATGGTTAACTAGAATTTTTTTACCATTTTTCTGTTAAAAAATGGATTTTGCGCTTTTGGCTTTTTGAGACCGAACATTCATCAAATCAAAATTTCACTTCTTCGTAAGAATGTAAGTGTTGTTCTGAAAATCCGTGCTGCATCAATCGAAATAAGTGGGTGGTAGTTCGAATTGGAAGTCCGTTGAATATGGAGGGTAGAGTAGGACCATTTCCAAATAGTATTTACACATTTTGCAACATAGACCGGTCATTGACAGGTTGAAAAATTACTTCATCGTGTCTTATCGCATATTTTGGTCGTTTTTTATTCAATGCGGTTCAATTGTATTTGTATTTGTTTCATCAGGTTTCAGCAGTTTGTAAAAACACAGCTCCCCTACTATCCCACCAAATACACAGCAAATCCTTCTTTCCGTGTGATGTTGAAAGCTGGCTTGGGTCTACCCATGATTTTTTACTCTTTGGGTTGTCAAAATAGATTTACTGTTCATCTCCTATCACATCTCGATGCAAAAAACCTTTTTTGCCTGGCAAGCAAAATTTCACAGCTGGTTTTCGCCTTTCAATGTCTCTTTCCTTTTCCTTCCTTCCTTTTGGATCTTTCCCAATGCGTGTACATGTTCGAAAATGGTGGATTGGACAACATTCAATGCTTCTGCCAATTGTTTCAACGTATGAATCGAGTTTTCATTCAATAATGCTTGCAAATTTGTATCTTCAAACCTTTGCGGCTGTCCTTGACGCTCCTTGTCTTTTATATCAAAATCACCACTTTTAAAGCATTTAAATTATCGTTCACGAGTTTTTTTGGGTTAGAGCATGTTTACAATAAGGTTCAACCAACAATCGATAAGTTTCAGCAGCCGCTTTCTTCAAATCAAAGACAATTATTAACTTTGACGTAAAATACCGTTTTCTTGTACATAATTCGATATAGTCAAAGCTATGAAAAACTAAGATTTTGCATAATCACATTTAATAATTTTTGGTGGCATATATTTAACCTTTAAAATGCCATAGATGTTATTCTAAATCAAAGCGTAAATCATTAGTAGCGCCGTCTTTAGAATATACGAGGATTGAGTGAAAAATCAAATAATTTCCCAATAGATCGAGGTGCAATGGTGTTTGCATTTTTGAAAAATAGTTTCTTGTCTAGTAATACTTTATAAATACCAAGCCGATATGACTTAAGCCAAATTTGATAGTCTTTTGTTTTGATACGTTTACGTTCGATAACCAATACAAGCTTGATAACGGGAACACTCATTTTTTTGAATAGATGTTTAAAATGAACAACAATTTCGTCCCTTAATTTTGTAGTGACAGTCGAATAATGTGAACAGCGGTGACCGCTCATGAAAGTAAACAAGACCACACGGATTTAAAAACGGGTCTCAAACATAACCTATTTTATATTATTTTGCTTTTGTGTTCTCTAAGGACTTTTGCTTTTGTGTTCTCGTCTCGAATGAGTAGTTTTCCATCAACATGGACAGATCAAGGAGTATTTTTTTGTCTAACAACGGTGTATCGAAATCAACCATATGTGTGATAAAAAGGAAAAAGAATGCGATTTTGGAAGCTGTAGAGCATATCCTAAATCCTGTTAAAAGGCGCTCTTTGAAAAGTTCTATATACAAATTAATGGAAAAGGCAATTTTGGGATAAATGGTTTCTTTGTCAAAGAGAACGACCTTTTCCTGTTACTGGCCTATGATACAGGAAAAAGTATTAAGCCTGAGTAAAAATAACGCTTTTACAGCCATTCAACCATTACATCAGAATGTTTTAAAACTAATAAAACTTTAGAACTTACTATAGAAAAAAGATTTTCAGAGCTTATGCAGCAAAAAGTTGTGAATTAGGCAAAAAACTGACACGTTGGACGATAAATGATGCCGAATTATATGTGGCAATGGCATGGGAGGAAGTAATTCCCGGCATAATTCTTAAATGTTGGTGCAACATTATAAAATGCAATGAACCAGATAAGGGAGATATTAAAGAAAATTAAATAATCCGCACATAATGAGTATAATGAATTGGTTAAGGACTCAATTATATTACTTAATTCAGCAAGTAAAAGTAAATTTTTCAAAGGACTTAATGAATGAGAAAGATGAAGAACTTAATGAAGAAGCCGAATATGAGCCAGAATTGGACCAGCAATGTGTATCCCATACTGATGCTATAAAAGCTTTAGCGTTAGTAATAACATGGGCTGAACAAAATTCTCTTGACGTAAATAATATTTTGGCACTTCAGAGTATTTATAAAAATGCTGTTATGCTTAACATAAAAAGTAAAAAGTTCAGAAACGAATTACTGACTCTTTCAAAATGTAAGTTTTTTTTTCTGCTTAAAGATATGCATAATATATATATATATATATATATATATATATATATATATATATATATATATATATATATATATATATATATATATATATATATATAATCGTTTTAATATTATGAAGATCTATGTGATGTTATTATATTCCAAAATACAGTGATTTTTTTATTATTTTTCTGACCATCATATCGATATCATGAACAGTACTTGGCTTTTATATGTTCACATTATCGAGTTTATACTGTATTTGTTTTCATGAAAAATGCGATTTTCATGCTTGGTCTAAGCACTACTTTTTGCGTGGAAAAACTATTGCGGAAACTGAAGAAAAGTTGACATTGTATTTTGGGGGCTATGCACCTTTACATTTTATGCTTTATACATATGGGTGAGTGAGTTTCGATGTAATATAGCCATCACAAGCTACGCTTTGTGCTCAGGTCTTACGCTCTGAGGAAATAGTCAACCAAATCTGTAATATTCGGTTGGCTGATTGCAGAGTGAAGTTTAGGGAGATTGTTGAGATGCTAAATATCTTGCTTGAATGCGTATAGAACATCCTATCCAAGAAATATTTAGACGTGATAAATCTATCAGCGCTATGGGTGCCGTGTTTGTTAACTATGGACAAAAAACGGAATTGCGTGATTATTTTGCAGCGATGTTTAGATATGCATAAGCGTAATCCGAAGAAATTTCTGTGGGAATTCGTGACTGTTAGTAAAACTTGGCGTCATGTCTCTGTAAAGATAAGAAATTAACAGTTAAAACAACAATTAATTAACAGTCAAAACAGTGACTTTGCCCGGCGAATGTGCTCTGAAGGTGATGTCGTTGACTAGATAGGTAATAATCAGTATTGTCTATGATTTTTAAGGCATTATCTCCATCGACTTCTAGGTATTATGTCCATTCGATTATCGGTTCAATTTTATGCAGAGTTGGCGAAAAAAATGTGATGTATGACCCTCACAATGCGCCTTTTGCAACAACGAAATTGGTTTATTTGTGTCGTATCTATCAATTGATGTATCAATCTGAGTCTCTGGACTTGGCCCTCTCCAACCTGTTTTTCGTTTCAAATATGACGAAATGGCCGACTGAAAAGAAATTCGCATTAAATGAAGAGATCATCGGAGTATGGGAAGATTTTGCAGAAGTTGGAACATTATTGGATGAAATGTATCGAGCTAAAACGAGACTATGTTAAAAAATATATTTTCGATAAAAAATTCAACATTTTATTTAAAAAATATCTGATTTTTTACTCTACCCTACTACTCTATTCTTTTCTGTTGGATTCCTGTTGATTTCTTTGATTTCTTTTTTGTTATGCAGTTTATTATACTTAAAATTTACGCTGCATATATAAGGGTAGTTTCAGAACTACCCGATCTGACATATAGATGGCAGTTGTTGTTTGAAATGAATGACTATGGTACAAAGTACCAACCTTTTAAAGCTTAAGTTTGAAGTTGGACGACGTTACGTTATTTTGTATTTGTTTGCCAGCCATTAATAATGAACACTCTCAGTGAATTTGTAAACATGCAAAAAATTTGTCAATGTTATGCAACGGCGGTTTGTGGGAGAAAAACAGGCGGGGCACGTATAACCAAATTTTGGAATGGGGATAGCGCAATGCGTCGCACCCAAAAATTTTTTAGTATCATACACACTCTTTGCTGTGTAGAAATACGAGTGTAACTGTCAGACATCAAATTTTCAAATAGATACCTAGATAATAAAATTTTGCTAAATTCACCAGAGGACCATGACAATTAAATGTCTTTTTTAAATCTGTTTGTAGTAGTAGAAGTTCATATTCCTAAATTTCTGAGCAGCAAAATGACCGATGACTTGATCATTAAAATTTGAAATTGACTTCATAAGTTTTTTTTTCAATAGATAGTATTGCTAACGGACACAGCCGTTCCTTGCCTATAGTATTCCTTAGAAATTACTTGTACAGCGGTACAGCCTCACTGTGTTTCATAAAATCGTCCCTTGCGTACATTACCCAGAGTTCATTTCCTAATTTTATGTAATTTACGCTTGCAAACAGGTTACACACAATTTTAGTGCCTTTAATTTGGAAAGACGGCTCGATATTCACCAAATTTTTGAAAAAGTTGTAGTTGCCTGCTTTGCAGTTGATCAAAGAGAATGTCGTAGTGAGGCATTATTTCATTGAAGAAAAATGATCAAAATTTATAATTTTCATCCACCAAATAATTTATTAACCCCTGAGCTTGATTAATAGAATTTTTATCGTACTCGGTGTCTATAATTTCTTCAAGGCATGTGGGCAATTCTTCTTTGTAAATGTATACAGTATTCACACATTTAGACGTAAAGTTCCATCTGGTAGGGGCCTCACGGGGTAGACGCTTTTTCATGACGCTGTCCAGAATAGTTGTCCTTTTGGACGATCGAGAAAAGAAAGCGGGAAATGCAGACAGATTTGCAAAAAACACCTTTACTCCTCTTTCTATTGTACAAGATCTTTCAGTTATTAGATTTAATTAGAATTCATTTTCACTATTGTAATCGTTCAAAACAATCACTTTGCAACCATTCGAAAACTCGAATAGCGCGATGGCGAAAAACTATTGAAAATGGGGCAGCGCCCAAGATATGACGTTATAAATCCGTTTAATCTCCGGGTTACTAGCAAAGCGATGCTTTGCTGTCTTTGTTTTTCGAACGCTATAGTAAAAAAACAGTAGCGGCACAAGTTTGTCTGTGCCCAAAGCACGTGTTTTTTAATCGGTGCGCTTCGGCAACCCACGAGCTATTTCTTTGCCGCGAATGACATTATGGATGTTAGACTATAGAAGTCGCTAGAAGCGTGATCATAGACAAAACAGAGAATAAATTAATATAAAATCTGAAATTATTTATCTCACTTAATTTTAAAATTTTCAGGTAAGGCACGTGCCCACGTGCCCTTATGAACCAACCGTCACTGTTATTATGTGATACTATATTTTCATTTGAAAGGTCTCAGTCCAACCGATATAAAAGCAGAACTAAATTCTACTCTGGCGGAGTATACTCCTTCATTTACAACGGTAAAATATTGGACAGTAGAGTTTAAACGAGGCCATACGAACTGCCAAGGCGAACATCGTAGTGGTCGACCAAATGAGGTGACCACGCTAGAAATGGTGAAGAAAATCTACTAAATAGTATTGGATGACCGTCGACTGAAAGTGCCCGAGCTAAAAGATATACTAGGCATTTCAAAATGTGCTGTCATTATATATTGACTGAAAATTTGGACATGAAAAATCTCTGAGTAAGATTTGTGCCGCGTTTACTCATAATGGAACAAAAACAGCGTCGTGAGGAATTTTCAATCGAGTGTTTGGCGAAGTTTAACAGGAATAAAGCTGAGTTTTTGCGTCGATTTATATCCATGAATAAATGCCGTCGAAACGTCGATTTATAACCATGGGTTCATTACTTCACACCTGAGACGACGGAACAGTTAAAACAATGGACTGAAAGGGGAGAATCAGCTGCAAAGAAGGCGAAGACAGTTCCGTCTGCAGGCAAACTGAATCTTCAGAAAGAAAAAACTTAACGGCGAGTATTATGCGAACTTATTATACCGATCATACAATAATGCCTCGTAAGAAATACAATCGGTTTGCGGAAATATTAATGAGATATTTTTTTTCTCAGAGATGTGCTAGTAAGCCTAATAATAGAAAAATTGAAGCAGTATTAGTGACCTTTCTCATATTGGTGCGTTAACAAATTTATTTTATGAAAATATACTATTATTTACCAAAAATCAGCATTTATACGGTCTTCCTTTGAAATAAAAATATTTTATCGAGCTTCTCCAGCTTCCGAGTCAATCTGAAGAGAAGCACTTGGAATATTCCGGTTTATCACATTTTTCTCCTGTTCGCCTCGGACGAGAATATAAACTAATGCGAGTTAGATTACTCTAAAATATCAATCATGTCCGTTTTAATCGAACAAAATTGATCGACAGTTTCAATCGCCCTCATCAACGGTAAAGTTTCCGAAAGATAAGCACCGCAGTTGATGATTAATTGTCCGACAATCCGATATGTAACCGAATCGGTAGAAATGCATGTGTTTGCATTCACGTGTCTTTCAAACGTGTATGCAAATATCCTGGAAAACACGGGATATATTAATCAGTCATTTGGATGAGACTGGTTTATTTTTTTTTATAATTATTATTGATTGAGATATTGATAGGTAATTGGAATGGAACTTTGTATAGAGCGTTGCTTAAAAAGAGCCTTTGTTTTTCAAATTAAATATAATTTAATTGATTTTTCATCGATACCAAAATAATATGAAATAAATGCGATTATTTTGGATAGATGAAAGTTTTGTTGCTGTACAAGTAACCGGAATTTCCATTCAAAATTTGCGTCACAGTATTTTTTTTTTCGGCACAGTTGGAGAGCACAGTTTTCGACACAGAGTAGGGTGGTAAAGCAACATGGCTGAAACATGAGGTTATGTGTTGGGAAAACAGTTGTGGATTAAATGGCATCGATGTCCTTGAAATGTGTTGGAATTCCATTTTTATTTTATGTAGCTCCTTAAACGTGTAAGTTGTCGATGTAAAAAATTGCGTAGCATGGTGATATAGCCCTCCGAGAACTGTTATTGTAGAACTATTACTCTAAACTGTTACTGTATACTGTGTGACTTTCCTTTTGGGTGGCACGACAAGGATTTTCTTCCAGTAGTGCTTCCAATTCTTCATCTTTAATTTTTCTAATTCCAGATGTTCTGTATCATTTAAATTAAAATGTCTAGTTCGGAATTTCTGGAACCACTTCTTACAAGTGCTGTACGAGAGAGAATTTTCTCCCAAAGCTGTACAAAAGGCAGTGTCTCAAGTGTTCGCATCTATAGCTGCTTTTTCATGTTAAATTCTCCATAAGCTTGAATATTATACCTCGTTTCGAAGCTCAAAGTTAGCGCTTGAAAATTAGTGTCTGGCTGAAAATCCATGCAACATAGGGATTAAGAAGCCAATTAAGGGTATATATATATATATATATATATATATATATATATATATATATATATATATATATATATATATATATATATATATATATGTATATATATATGTATGAGATTTTGGTGTAACGACTGCAAGATCCCGACAGGGACCAATTTGACAACCGGATGCACTCCTGAAAAAAAAACCTAATAGCATGTTTTTCCATCCATGTTTTTCCGCGTTCGTGCTATGCCATTCCCTCATCCGCCATCCAAACTGCCAGCAGGTGTCTTCCAAGACCAGTTTCTGGCCTTAAGTTGTCATCAGCTGGGCTCAAGCTGAACATCTAGAGAGCGGATAAACGAACGACTAAAACCATGACCATATAAATCGGCCATGTCGAATTTCTTTGCTTTCTAAATAGACCAGAAGATGCCCTTCATATACCAGAAATATGGAAAATATTTCTTAAAAACCTGGAATTGCTAACGACCTTATGTAATAACATCATATATTATTTTCTATTCTTGACGGATTGACTTTTTTATTCTTTCTAACAATTTTATTACATTAGGCAACAGCGCGTAGCGTAATTGCATTCGCTGGTTCAGCTCCGGCGTCGGTAAATATAATTTTCAATTAGCGATATCGATATTTTTCGTGACGCGGGCGTCGCGAAAGAAGCGGAAATAAGAATGGAAAGGCCGGATAAATTGGCCGGATCTAATTCGGGAATTGCAAAAATCACGCCTGCTTGATTGGCTGGCGCGACGAGATAAGAGAAGGCGGCTGTGGCGGAAACGTTTGCGTTTGGGGTGGGGGGGACGATTGTAGAGATATGCTTCGGCTTAACTCGAGTGTCTCCCGAATTTTACCGACTATGATAATTGGATTGGTATGGCTTTGTATATAAATCAGCTAGCTATGTATTTGTTTGGTAATTAATATTCAAATTTATGAATTGGCTATAGTTATCAATGATGCCCTTCTATTTTTTTACCAATACATTACATTACATTACCAATTATGTACAAATAACTGATACTAGCACCTCTTAGCGTTTCTTTAATTAATGGAACTTTTTCTTTCGATGAAAGAGTACTGTAACAACCAAAAAAGTGATAAATGAAGGCTGCTAAACCTAGGGAATATAGAAGATGGGGTAAAACATGTCATGAGACGACTCGATTGCAGAAGATGAAGAGGGCATACGGCAAGACACACAATATCTACAATAAGAAATACTTATCCACATACGCAAAAATAAGACACTACAACACAGTAATCAAACCAGAGGTACTATACGCAAGCAAGACACTTACACTCCACACAAAAAGCGCCATAAAAAACATACTAAAAGAAGAACGCAAAATTATGAGAAAATGGCGGCGGACATGAGAAAAAGAAGGTTGAAATTCTATGGACATATCAGTAGACTTCCACCGACAAGACTCACCAACAGAATTTTTACATACATACAAGAAGTCAAGTCAACATGGATGGATCGCACAAGTCAGAGCTGATCTGGAAAAGGCACAACATAGGGCCCGACATAGATTGAAAATAGAAGAACGATCAGAAAGAATACTCGAAAATGAGTCAGAGTGCTTTGCGTGATCCAACCGGGTCTATACGTCTATATATATATATATATATATATATATATATATATATATATATATATATATATATATATATATATATGTATATAAATATACATATATAAATATACATATATATATATATATATATATATATATATATATATATATATATATATATATATATATATATATATATGTATTAGGCTTTTTCCGGGAGTACATTCGGTTGTCGGGTTGGTCCCTGTCGGGAGCTTGCTTGAAAACCAAAATCAAAAATTCACCCATAGACCCGGAAACCCAGAAAAAACTCATCCCAAGAGAAAAGTCTAGCAGATGCCCCAAACTCCACGGCCTACCAAAAATACATAAGGAAGACGCACCTCTACGACCTACCGTCAGTGCATTCAACTCCCCGCTCCAAAAATTGTAAAAATATCTCGCCAACATCATGCAACCTGCTATAGAAAGAGCCGATTCCTACATCAAAAACTCAGAAGAGTTCACGTATATCCTCAACAGCACATCCGTTGGCAAAGGCGATATCATCGCGAGTTTTGACGTAAAATCGCTGTACCCCAGCGTCCCAATAGACGAGGCCTTAGAATTAATTACAGAGAACGAGAACTTTGAAGACCACGTTCTGGATCTCGCAAGACATTGTCTAAAGAGCTCGTATTTTCTATTCGACGATAAATTCTACCGATAGACTGAAGGCCAAGCAATGGGGTCATCCCTCTCTCCCGCTGTGGCAAACCTATTCATGGTCTATTTTGAAAGGCAAGCCATTGAAAAGGTCCATCTCAAACCAAAGCTCTGGTTAAGATACGTCGATTACATATTTGTCATATGGCCTTTCGGAAAAACGGAGCTCCACAACTTCTTAAAACATCTGAACTCCCAACACCCAAAAATACAGTTCACACTCGAAATTGAAGAACAAAACAAGATACCGTTCCTGGACGTTCTAGTCACAAAAACAACAGAAGGGCGCCTACGACACACGGTATACAGAAAACCAACACACACAAACAGATATCTCAACGCACAATCACACCACCACCCCACTCAAATCCAGGCAGTAGCAAACACCCTAATCTCAAGATCCATCCGCCTTACGGACAACGATGCACAGCAGGCAGAACTCAACAACATAACGAACACTCTAAAACAAAACGGCTACTCAAAAAAGACAATCAACCGTGCAATACAACACCAAACACAAAAAACGACATAACAAGCCGAAGAGACATTCAACGTAATACTGCCATACATCAAAGGAACAACGGACCGTATCGGATGACTTTTAAGAAAACACAATATAAGGACAGCGTACAAACCTCACCGAACAATAGGCGCATCCTTGAGAAACCCGAAAGACAAGGTCAGGCTAGAAAATCAAGGAGTGTACCGCATCCCATGCTCAGGCTGTAACAAAATCTACATCGGACAAATAAACCGAAAAATATCTGCCAGAATCGAGGAATATAAAGTAAGCATACGGAACAAGCAAACAACATCGGCATTATTCCAACACCAACTAGAAACAGGCCACAAAATTAACTTTGATGATTGCGACGAAATAGCCAACAAAAACCATTTTCGGACACGCCTGGTCAGAGAAGCCACAGAGATCGAAAATCAGGGAAGCCTAAACAAGAGGGACGACGCTCTACACTTGCCTAGATCAGCAGCTCTAGATCGGCAGACCCGGACAGCACAACATCCAGAGCACGACTGGAAACAAAGACGTTGCAAACGCCTCAGGGGGCGGAGCTAGCGCCAGTGCCAGCCAATCGCTACCGACTAAGACCGAGGCCAGAAGACATAAATATTACACGACGAACCGATCTCTCTCAGACGGTCACGAACCTCGTGACAGTAAACACCGAAGATGCCAAATGAGATTTTGGCGAAACGTCTGCAAGCTCCACTCCTGACAGGGACCAACCCGACAACCGGATGTACTCCCGGAAAAAACCCAACCAATAATCCGCGGGAGTTAAGCAAAAGAGAACAACGATACAAAGCGATATAATAAGATTGTGTCACGCATCCACGCGTTGTAGACGTACGCATCAGACGCAAAAAATATATCTATTCCGATTGATCTAATTTAAAACTTTATTGATAATAGATTAACTATATAAATACAGTTTGGAAAATTAGGCCTCAATGTTATCCAGAAATTATTTAAATTCATTTGATGTGGCAATGCCGCACATTTTTCAAACCGTCAATATTTACCTAAATTTCACGAATTTCACATGAAAGTTGAGTCAAATAAGGCAAACGATTTTTCAATTAACTCTGGAGTAGTTAATTTTGTCGCTCATGTCACCAAAATAGTTTTCTACTCGGCTTTTCAGAGGTTTCTTTAAAAAAGTAAGCCTGAGTTAGATGCTGTTCGTCTCCCGTTTTCTGCTCGATTTCATTTTAAATGTTAATAAACGTCAGCGTTGCTGAGTTCGCCGATAGCAAATGCATTTTCCGTGTTAATCTCGCTGAGAAAAATGTATTTATTGCCATAGTGAAAAGTTGGGGTTTTTTCTGTTTTCGCGCTTTTAAAAATATATATATTTTATGATTTTGTTCAGGCTTTATTTAGGTTACAAACCTACAAATATTATTTAGGGTATATATCGTGTTAATATATGGGAATTATAAAATATATCTACGTACGTACGAAAAATTTAGTTTTTTAGGAGTCATATTAAAATATATACTACTATGATCCAAAAGTAATGTGACTTTTTAAATAAAACACAAACTGTTTATTTATTGAACTAAATTTATTTTGTCCCCTTCAAAGTAATGCCCTCTCATTGCTATATCTTTATTTCCAATTCTATCCAACCGTCGAAACAGTTTTTCCCTTACCTTTCTTGAATCATTTCTATAGATTCAAAACAGTATTCAGAAAGTGATTTCTTTATATAAATAAAATAGCTCTACAGGCCCAATAGGCCATTGGAATGATATCCATTTCAACCTTTGGAATTTCACTATTCCTATGAGATTTGAATCATTTTAAAACTGCAGCTTTGATTTCTGATTTATTCTTGTTTAGTTTCATAGATTCTTAACTTGCGAGATGCCGCTTTACTATATAATAATCTTTACGAGAGTGGATGTTTCAATTTCCTGCCATTACCATCTCTTATATTTATTCTTTTAGGCCTGGTTTCCTACTAAATATTGTGTGAGATAAATAAACAGCCCCAACTCTTTGAACTAATATGTTTCTATTCTTTATGTGAATTTTAATGAAGGAGATAACGCTCGCAAGATGGAATGGTGTGTTATATAGATATATATATATATATATATATATATATATATATATATATATATATATATATATATATATATATATATATATATATATATATGATATATATATATATATATATATATATATATATATATATATATATATATATGATATATATATATATATATATATATATATATATATATATATATATATATATATATATATATATATATATATATATATATATATATGATATATATATATATATATTTATATATATATATATATATATATATATATATATATATATATATATATATATATATATATATATATATATATATATATATGATGTAGGGAAGATTAATATGGATACATACATCACAATCAGTACGAAAACTTCTGGCAGTACAGAGAGGAATGGAAAGGTGTATGCTTGGCATTATAAGGCGCGAAAAAAGGCATGCACATGGATCAGAGAACAAACGAAAAGCATGTGACATCATTGGAAGAGTAAATGAATTGAAATGGAAGTGGTGAAAACAAACGAACCAAAAAAATCCGGGGGTGGATAACTCTTGATCACAAATGTCCACGAAGCAGACCGAAAACACGATGGATTGATGACATCATTAAGTATGTTCGACCTGACTGACAGAGGAAAGGTCCTGGCTGAGTGATGATGAAGATGACTGAAACATATTTACGAAAATGTTTTGTAAACCCATCAAAAATCTTTGGTTCTGATCATTTCATAAGTCAAAGAGTTATTCGAGAAAGTAGAGGAATTGTATTGAATCGATATGAAGAATTTTTAGGATATTTCATTTTTAGTATACTCAGAAAGATCGGCTCTGATTCCCTAAATTCGCTTAGATGGCAGTGTACTGCTTGCAATTGAAAACCATCATTTATTTGACACGTTGAAGGCTAACATTCGAATTTCAAAAACGATAGATAGTCAACTTAAATGCTCAGAAACTTATTCAGAATTGAAAATACTACATTTTGGATAATATTAATATGCCTTAAACTTAGCTTGATGATACCGGGAATATTGAGAATAGAGTTAGAATTATCATGAAACCTCTTTTATTATATTTATTTTATTAACTCAAAAGCAGAAAAAAATAGACGGATATAAATTGTTTTTAAGTATATTTTATTCGCTATATAAAACTAATATGTAATTTTCAACAAAATTATATTAAACTATATTCCAGATAATATTCTACCTAAGTCCTGAACGATTCAAATATCAAAATCAATTAATTTTCGTTAGTTTATCAACCGAAATTAAACGTAAAGACAAACAAATGGAAATTGAGATTGAGGTTTGTATCTTAATCGATAGCTAATTTCTTAAACGATCCATCTACCCCCAAACCAAACATATCCTGCTGATCCACCCCTGTTTCATACTTTTCAGTTGATTTAACGCTTAGCAGTTTCTGGAAAAGGTCTTCGGATTCCTCCAGATGTTCACACCACTCGCCTGCAAAGAGAATAAATATAATAAGATAACAATAACACAACTAAATAATTAGATTTGGATAGTGATGATGTTCGTCATAAACAAGTAAACAGGTAACTTTTATTAGCTTACGGGTATCGGAGAGCGAAACTTATTGGAATCTGATTTTTTTTCGCCGTATAGTCTTTTTTAAAGCGCCATCTTTCATATTTAAAAGAAGGCATAATATACGAGAGAGAGGGAGATAATATTAAAATTAAAGTCGGATCAGCAGCAGAGGCCATTTAGCAACGAAAAATGAAGTTATACAAAATAATTAGACAAAATAAATATAAGAGAAAGAATCAAGACTAGAACATAATATGAACTTGTGTACGTAATGGTAAATAAAGAAAATAAAAAATAAATAGTGGCGGCTCGTGGATTTTTAAAGTGGGAGAGCTTAGAAGAAAATAGTGGTTCTGAAGATCTTTTTTGCTTTTCCGTTCCTCCTTTTTACTTCTCGTGCTATTCAAACCCTATAAAGGAGGTGAACCAGGATTTTTTTTTAATATATTTTAAAATATTTTTATTTAAAAAGTACTGCTGCACAGTGTAGACACGTAGCACATCCCAAATTATAAAGAATATTCGCGAGCGAACGAAATACGTGACGTGAGACTTTCACGACGCTCTGTACTCTTCAAATAAGCGTTTAAAACTAATTACCGATACGCTCGGTCGCAGGGAAATTACGTCTAAATCGCACGTAAAATCTCATGTTCAATCAATGTATTAGAAAACAGCTGGAGGTAAACGTCCGACCAACGATGTGTAAAAATGGTGGTGGGAGGATAGAATTTTTATCCGCATTATTTTAGTGTGATGGGTCGACAGACGTTCTTCTACATTTGAAGATTTTAATTATTAATAATATCTTAAAATGAGTTAAGGGAAAGAAATTGAACGGAAATAAAATTGGGTGTGCTTACTGAAAAATTATTTACTGTGATAAATGCTGGAGAGGCGGCGAATTATTGCCTTCCCTCACGAGCCGCCACTAAAAATAAAGTTGTGATAATGAAATGAATATTGATGATGAGATAGAGATTAAATTCATAGAGGTTCAAATTCATTGTTTATGTATATAAGATAGAGGATTAAAATTTTTGTTTGATATACAATTTCCTTTAAGAACGAGAAAGTATCCAGAATTTTCCCGAAATCAAGATTGGGGAATAAGTGCAGAGCATTCCGCAATAAGATGTTTAACTGTTACAAGGGCGTTGAACAAGTTGCATTTGAGATGATCAGTCTTTTTGGGTCATGGGACTTTGTCACATGTCTTTGTCATTGTTCTATGCCACTTTATGGAGGAACTTCTGTCAGGTAAGTTATCTAGGGGGTGGGAGGGAGTTGGCTAGTAGGACCGCGGCTTTATATATCTTAACTTATTATGTTTATGCAATGAAGCTTGTTCCAATGAGTTGATTTTTAAGTGAGTTTTGTTTTTTAGATGTGCTGTTAGATATGCATTTTTTAATGAGTTTAGATCGTTGTTATTATAGGTGAAAGAGACGAAACTGCCGTCAGTCACAGAGCGCTTAGCAAGGCGGTCAGTATCTTTATTCCCTTTTATACCCTTGCGGCCCGGGCATTGGACATATCTCAGAGAAATGCCTCTTGCGAAAATAATTTCAATTAAATTCAGAATATTGATTACAACTGGAATAAAAGATGGATGATAGATAAATACTAATATGGACTTACATAAAATACATTTATTTTTAACGCATGCGCAGCTATATTACCAGAATATTTTCGCCGATTAACTCTATCTTCATCTTGAGGCTCGAAACTTTTCAGAGAACCCTCTTATACTGAATAGAGATTTACTATTGGATTATATATATATATATATATATATATATATATATATATATATATATATATATATATATATATATATATATATATATATATATATATATATATATATATATAGAGCTTTTTTCCTTCCGTCAGACCAAGTTGTTCCAGTCTTCCTACATTTTTCTCTCTGGCCAACCTTCCAAACGTTAATCTTGTGTCTGAAACAACCTCTATATATATATATATATATATATATATATATATATATATATATATATATATATATATATATATTCTACGTTGGTCACTTGCCAGTCGGTAGGCTTCTCGAGATACTTCTGGTTAAGCATAAAACCAAGGGTTGATAGCCCGGTTTACAACCGGGGTTTTCGGTGGCTGTTGACCGTGGTTTGAAACCCACGTTAAGCTGTAGGCGCCGTCGCTAAATAACCTTCTCAGTTGCTGATGCGCCTCTAACCCCAATACTTTTTTTTTTACTTTTACTTTACTATTAGACTTTTACTTTTTACTTTTACTTTACTATTACACTACTTTTACTATTAGACTACTTACCGTAAAGTTCTTCTATTGATTTTTGATTTCCGCCATAATTGGATGGAAGAAAATCTGGTGGAATTAGTTCGTGTAAACTATCAAAATCCCTGTGAGTATGAATCTAAAATATAATTACAGAATTATTACTGTCAATTATAGAACATATTAAGGAAACGTACTTTACCAAATATTTTTGCAGGAAGGATACTTCTCAGGATTTTCATTATGTGATCTATGAAGCTTGTAATGTTTACGAAGTGTATTGATTCTATTCTCAGATTAACGGATATCTAAAATTCAAATATTTGTGATATTTTTTTAGTGATATCATTTTTGACGGCGATTTTTTAAAATTGATAAATTTATAGAGTAAAAAATTTGCATTAAATTTTGTCTAAAAAACTAAATTCCTTGTGCTGATGTATTATACATGTTAAGAAAGTACTGCGGTGATAAAGTTATATTCCAAACCAAACCAAACCAAACCTTCCACGTCAACTAATGAAGAAAAGAAGATCATATTAGCGACATCAGCAGCTAATATTAGCAGAACTTGTACTGAATAATCGCCGATTTAGTATTAGAATTCATTATATGAATAAATCAAAAATATATTGTTTTAGTTTAGATATATAGACGACATTCTGGTTTATTATACTTGAAACGACAGACAGAAACATTAAAACATTTAAATATAATCAGCCCAAAAATAAAATTAACACTTAAAAAGGAACAAAGTCAAACCATACATTTTCTGGGCCTTTCTATATCCAAACAAAATAATAAACTAGAATTTAATATCTATAGAAAAGCCACATAATTAGATATAACAATTACAAAACAATCAATCCACCCCATTACATTTAAATATGAAGTATATAAGTTTATAATCCACCGAGCTTTCACAATTTCATTATCTGAAAATAATCGAAAAATAGAACTGCAAAAAATAAAACTAATAGCACAAAATAACGGTTTCAATGAAAAATAAATTAGTTAATAAATAAAAAACGGAAACAATTATTAATTCATTAAGTATACTTAAAAGTAAAACAAACAAATGATAAAAAATACTCTCAGATTACAAATTTTGTTCCAATTTCAGAACAAACTCCTTTTGAGGAAACATAATTTGTAAATAGTGTTTAAAACCGCCCAGTTAATCAGTAAATTAATTTTTAATGCCAAAGATAAAACATCACAAAATAAAAAATCTGGAGTTTATATGTTAAGTTGCAAGGAGTGAAATAGCTGCTATGTGGGATAAACGGCCGAAATTTTTAGACAAGATTTAAAGAATACAAATTTGCGTATCCATTAAAGAAACAAAATTCTAAGTTTGCGAACCATTTCATAGATTTCGGACATATTTTACCTTCAGCGCCAAAAATCAAAAATCTAAACATATTAGAACCGATTAAAATTTATGAATATAATAAAAACATTTAGACAGTTATTAAACGGTCAGACAGATCTCCGAAATTCCCCACTATTTAAAATATTGTAAAAAAAATAGTAGTAAAAAAAAGTAAAATGTCAAATTAGGTACAGAGGATACACATCTGTAATACCTTAGTTTTAAATTAGTGTTTGATAATGTAACATTGTTTACGAAACTATACTCACAAAGTTAAAAAATATAAATAATAAATATAAATAAATAATAAAAATAAAAATAAAAAATATAAATAAAGTAAAAAAATGGTTTTATTCGGTTTAAAAATTGACTATCACAAAGTAATGGATAAATCAATCAATAAAATGAAGATTTCTGGGAGGGAATTTCATGAATGGAAATGGGCTCAAAATTCTTCTTCAATTTACGTGTTAAAACTTATCAAACCAAGACAAAAACTGAATGTACAAAACACTCACAAACGCAGTCTTAATGAACGATGAATGGGTTAGAGGCCAGATTTGTGGCAAAGTGATTGGAGCGTTTTGAAAGGAGAGTAATAGCAGTAATTTTGATTTTATTATTCACGCATGGGTCCTGGTGGACCACGCGAAGTACAGTTAGAGGCGTTTGTTGTTGTTAGCCTTCCTTTGCGTCCATACTGATTTCATTCTTTCGCTATGAGCTTTTTTTCTTTCTTCAGACCAAGTTATTCCAGTCTTCCTACATTTTTCTCTCAGACAACTTCCCAAACGTTAACCTTGTGTCTGAAACAGCCTGTATTCTTAACTTCACTTTGTGTAATATTTACTGATCTTAGATCCTCTTTAATTGCAGCAATCCATTTAATTATTTCTACTTTAGCTGTACTCCTATTTTCATAAAATTCAATTACTTGTCTAGTTAGCCTACTCGGATTCATCCGTTTTATGTGTCCGTAAAACTTAAGTCTTCTTTTTCTCATATCGCTGTGTATATATGTGTATTGTTTTATTTCTTGGGTTTTTACGAAGTCGGTATGTTGTGCTATTTATGTCTGGGGCCTAAGATTTTTATTCTGATTTTTCTTTCCTTCTTTTCAATCTCCTCGATGTCTCTCTATTCAAAATAAGCGTTTCTGCCCCATATAGACATTCGGGCTTAATAACTGTGTTGTAATGTCTCAGTTTTGGGTTTTTAGATATGCATTTTTTGTTGTAAATATTTTGTATAAGTCTCAATGCAGTTTCCATTTTTTGACATCTACCCTTGTTGGCCGCTTTTTCCAACCCGTTTTTCATGATTATTTCATCCAAATATTTGACAGTTCACAGTCTGACAGTTTAGTAGTTGTTCAAAATATTTCGCAAATTCTTTGCAATTGTCTTGGTTATTTCGAGCTAATTGTCCGTTTTCCTTTTGGAAGATTCATTAATTTTAATTTGATTTTGTTCAACTTTAATTTTTATCTTCGGAACCCGAATGTCAATAAGTGAAAAATGAGCCATGTTATCTGAAATGTACATGTCGAATTTGTAAAAATTAAATCCGGTGGTAAATTGTCGTATTGTTGTACGATACGAAAAGGCTCTGCGTTACTTTTCTCATTTTCTAGAAAATTGCGAAGCACTTTAGTAACACTTTACAGCAGTTGTAAGCAAAGACTTTGGGGTTAATAGCCTGTAAATTTAGTTTTAAATGTTTTGTAAAAATTTCGGGTGTTATTTTTTTGGAAATCTTTTTCTATTTCATTAAGTTGATTGTTTTCATATTTACTTTTAGTTTGTCGAATTAGCTTCGATGTTACTTTTTTTACTTCCAAAAAGATGTTATAGTTTATTACTGTTTTTTGACTGTTTGACTCTCTAAATGCTTTACTTCGGTTTAATAATGCTTGCGCGCAAACTTCATCCCACTACAAATGTTTTATACGTTTTTATAAAGGGACCAACTTAAAGGCTGTTTTAATAATTTTGTTTCAATTCTGGCCAGTTCTGTGCTGGTTCTTTATCAAGCTCTTCTTTTAGGGTTGGTTTTATTTTCGTTGGGTCGAACTTTGGTATTAGCAGTCTCTTTTGAATAAACTTTCGAGGTTTTAAGCTAAGTTTGATTCTAGTCAAGTAGTGATGCGTGTCTATGTTAGTTTCTTTCCTGACTTCAAAATTTCTTTATAATTGGGGTACGAAATGGTAACATGGTCAATTTGAAATTCAACTTTGTACGTGTTTGGGCACCTCCAGGTGTTTTGTTTTGTTATTTTCTTCTTAAAATGGGTTTACATTATTTTTAGATTAAACTGCGAATATAATTCAACCAATCTTCTGCCATTATGGTTAGTCCGTTTATGAGCGAGGAAACTACCAAGTCTTTTTCTGTACTTTCTTTCTTTCCCTAGTTGGGCGTTGAAATCACCCAATAGGATTTTTACATGGTTAGAGGGAATTTTAGAAATAGTCTGTTCCAGAATTTCCCAGGACCTAGGTGCTATTATCTGTCAACCTGGTTTCCTGCAGAGCTAAAATTTGGATTTTTTGCTGATCCAATGTTGGCCCCAATTCGTGTAGTTTTCCTGGGCGCAGGAGAGAGTTGATATTTACCGTTCCAAAGAAACTTTTTGTTTTTGGTTTCATACGTTGGCCAGAGGTCCCCGGCTCCCTCTGAAAGATTTTGCGTTTAAGCCCGGACGCTCCAGAATCCGGAAATCTGGTTGAACCAGCAAAGCTGGCAGAGGATTGTTTACCTCCTGGGGTAATTTTGTAATTACTACAACGCTTCATCTTGTACTTTGAATTCAAGGTTTGAACCCAGACGGTTACAGACAGGTTAAGACTGGAGGGGTTAGTTCCAGAATTAAAATCCCAGCCGCACCACTAGTGAACAGACACTGACCACTCAACCGCTTGATACAAGTCAGATGCTAAGTGGATTTAGTTTTTTTGCATTGGTTCGGGGCTGCTTATTTTGAGATATTCGCAGCTGTCCATTAATATCTAATGGATCTTTTACTATCCACCACCCGGGACCCGTACAGTACCTTAGGCGAGGTATACTGGACCAGTAATTTTGAATTGTACCAGAAATACACAAACCTGGACATAACTAAACACAGGAAAATTAATCCGCTAAGATGGACTGGACACGTTCTGAGAAGGGAGGAAGATGATCCCGTGAGATAAACAATGTTTAGCTAGTTAAGAGGATGAAGGAAATTAGGGAGAACGAAAACAAGATTTCTGGGTAAAGTGGAATAAGACTTTGATCAGATAGGGATTGGGGTATGTCGAAGATGATAGTTGATTAGAATTGAGGAATGCTATTGAGAAGGCTTCACTAAGGCTGTAGGAAAAAGGGAGGACAGAGAACTATTTTCTGTTCTCAAGGTTCAAAATTTCGCTCAAACGGACTTTTCAAGAAGGCGGTTGTAGTACTGGACTGGATGTTCAAAAATAAATTGAGAAAATACCTGTTTCTATTTTAGAGTTGCAATTGGTTTTTTTTTGAGACCGCACGTTATTTCCTAATGTTTGAAATCCGAAGAGAAATTAATGTGTAGGACATTTTCAAGAAATTATATATGTAATCTTTTTATCATTGCAACATACCAGTATATCCACTAGTTTCTGGTTTACAGTTGGAGTAAATTTGACAATATTTTTCCAACCGCAATTGTTGTAATCAAATATCATTTTGTTGGAGAGGAAATAGTCATGGCTGATACGAATCTCCGCCATCATTAGAGCGATCATTTGATATATATAAGCGTCAGTCGCCTCTCCATTTGGATCATCGAATTTAAATATGGTTATGCGGCACAAATCTGGTGTCAATTTTGGCATAACAACTGTAGTCCTAAAAAATAATATAAATGCAATTGGATGTTATTTGTTCATTTTAGGATATCAAGTAATAAAAAAATTTCATTTTGATTTGGATATTAAAAAAATCAATAAAAGTAGAAAATGGTTTTACAAGGTTTGTTCGAAAAGGTCTTCGCATACAACAGCGTTGTCACAACCTTATGTTATATTATGATTCATTAGAAGGTATTTTGGAATCCCAAAAACCGTTGCGATCGAGAAAATTGTCGCAAAAAACCACACTGTCATATTAAATGATCTTCGGCTAATGGTTCGCGGGTTTTGCTGACATTATAAATATCCGAATAAACTATTTAATCTTTTTTAATATTCAGTTAAAAATGCTTTTGGATAAACACTTCTTTTGGGTTCTTATAATATTATTTCTATTCTGCTGATTTTCTTGGAGGTTCTATAATAGCAGATGAAATATGGATTCACTATTCCATGCCAGAGAACTAGCACCTATCCAAACAGTGGGTAAAAGCAAGCGAAAATGGGCCAAAGAATGCGAAAAAAATCACAAGAAGAAAAGCCCTCCCGGTTTTTGCGGGATTTTCATGGTCTATGTGCTTATAGGCTAGCTGGGAAAAAGGAGAATCATTACCCGTGAGCACTGTATTTATTTGGGGAGTAGTAATTTACTGTTGGACAAATTGACGGGTACTATTCAAAAAGAAAGTGCTTATTCATTATGATAACGCGCCAGCGTATACATCTGGGGTTCTTGTTGCAAAACGGCATTACCTATGCATCAAAGTGCTTGCACATACCCGAGCGAGGTTCGAGCGATTATTTGCTGGACGGAGATTCACTTTAACTGGTCGTCGGACAAGCCGCATTATATAAAGTGACGCTAAATATGTTACTTAGTTTTGAAAAAACGTAACTTTTTCGTTTCTTTTTTTTATAGTAGTATGAGTATGATTTTTCATGTATAATACAAAAAAAAATCTAGAATAACACTTTCATTTGCTATATAGATGGTATATATATATATATATATATATATATATATATATATATATATATATATATATATATATATATATATATATATATATATATATATATATATATTAGTTCGTAGTGTTTCGCGGAAAGAAGAAAACGTAATACTAGTAATACTATTAGTCCGGGAGTACATCCGGTCGTTTGTGTCCTGTTTGTTGGGAACGTGCAGACGTTTCGTCAAGGTCACACTTGGCATTCCCAACTACTTGTTTGAATACAGTCTTCAGTGTGACCTTGACGAAACGTCTGCACGTTCCCAATAAACGGGATACAAACGATCGGATGTACTCCCGGACTAATAGTCTAGCTATATATATGTATATATATATATATATATATATATATATATATATATATATATATATATATATATATATATATATATATAAATATATATATATATATATATAAATATATATATATATATATATATAAATATATATATATATATATATATATATATATATATATATATATATATATATATATATATATATATATATATATATATACATAATATAATTTTTTTCAGAGCGAACAAACTAGGAACCTTATTTTGCGCCACCCTATACTAAGAGTATTCAAAAGTTGGAAAGGTTTTGGTGTAAATATATTGAATTATAAGGTGACTAAGTTGAAAATTAGAGAAAAATCTGAGGTTTTCATTATTAGAATGAAACATTTTCGAACGATTCTGATACTTAAATCAATCATTTTTAAATATTTTTAAAAAAATCTTTGAACTAATACAATTTTCTTATATTAGATTGAAATCATTTGAAGAAACATATCGACAGAATATGCAAGGTTAGGATTCGAATGCAATAAATCTTTTATACGAAGTTTTTAGCTACCTAATGTAACCCAAAAATTATGCTTACACTAATCTTTTAGCTTCTTCGTATCTGTCGGATTTTGGTATCATGCTATCAAAAAACTCATTTGAATATATTGTCCTAATTCGGTAGTACGCTTCCAATGATTTCTTGGCTTTCTCAA